>JAKWIY010001733.1:0-16238 GCA_027704805.1 Solanum corneliomulleri | reverse complement strand
TTTTCTCTCTTTTCTTACTCTTCTTTTCAATTTCTCTCTCTAACATTCTTTCAATCAATTCCACAGATTTTTGATTCAATATATAATATTTTCTATTATTCTCATTTAAATTCGTTGCAAGATTTGATTTGAAAATTAGACAACAATGTAGGTTCCGCTTCTAAATCTAAGGAGGATATACGATGGGGAAAAATGCTTGAATTCGTCGATGTGCAAAATCCCACACAAATTCATAACCATGAAGTTGAAGAAGACCAATTTGTTGGAGAAGAGGATTTTTTTTGGCATGTTCTGTGTCTTGCATGTTTAGTTTAATTTGTTTAGTAATTTTTAAGATTCAAAAAAATTCATGTTACAATGCGTTTGGAAGTATATATGGATTTTTTATTATGTTATAGTTAGTATTTATTTTTGTGTTTCATATATTTATTGTATTTTGTGTTCTGATTTTTTTTTGTTAGTTATGTCAATGTAACACATTATATGAGTTTGATTGTGTATATTTCATAGTTTTAATGTTTTTTGTATCATAGATTTGAAAGTGTATATTGAATTTTGTTGTTGTTTTAGTCAATATGTATTTTTGTATTTCATTGTTTTATTGTATTTTGTATCCATAGATTTGGAATTGTATTTCATATATTTAATTCATTTTGTATTCTGTTTTTTTTTTTGTGATAGTCATGTCAATGTACCACAGTTAGTATTTATTTTTATATTTCATAGTTTTATTGTTTTTTGTAGTCATAAATTTGGAAGTATATATTGAATTTTGATACTGTTTTAGTCAGTATGAATTTTTACAATTAATAGTTATATTCATTCAAAAATTATGTTGCATTGTTACTGAATTTGACATTTTTTTCTAATTTGTATTTATTCTAAAGGTATGTCAACTAGTTATGCATTTTATTTAAAAATGAGTACACCAAATATTCAATTATTTCTTTTCAATTTTATATTTCATTCACTTTTTCATCATATTAATTTTTTGTATTTATATATTATTATACAAATCTAAATAAAAACTAGAATAAATAGAAATACAAATATAAAATACATAATTGAAATGAATATACAAGATTTTTGACGAAAAAAATAACTATATCGGAAAAAATATATGAATACAAATATATTTCTTAAATGACTATATAGAAGCATTCGGCATACCTATTGAAATAAAAACAAACTAATAAAAAACTATAATAAATATAAATAGAATATATTGTGGAATGAATATAATTTTAAAAAGGTAAAAATTTTGGAGAAAAAAAAAGAACAAAGTTTAAATTTTATTTGAAAATGTAACTCATGAGAAAATTAAGTGATCCTTACCTTTTTTTTTGAAATATTCTCTCCCTTGTTTTTCTCCCTTTTGTTACTAAATAATTATATTCTTTAAATAAAAACAAATAATAAAAACATAAATAAAATACATAACAAACTAAAATTTGACATTTTTACTAAATAATAAAAGTGTTGCTACTAAACCCTCTTAAAGGTTAAAATATGGGTAAATCACATAAATATGCTATATTATAAAAATATTTACCATCTATGTCAATATAATTTTTCTAACTAAATATAACTTTTTTTTTGGAATTAAGAAAATTGTACGGTCTTCGCCTCTTTCTCAACTCTTTTCTTATTCTTCTGCTTCTTTGACTCTTTCTTTGTTTCTTTTTACTCTTCTGCTTCTTTGCTTCTTTCTTCTTCTTTTTTTACTCTTTTAATTTTTTGTCTCTTTCACTGGTGTTATTTATCTTCCTCCTGTAACGACCTGTTTAGTCGTTTTGAGCAGCAGATTTTATTTCTGGAAAAACTGGCCAAGACTACGGACACCACGACGGACCGTCATAGGCACGACGGCCCGTCGAGGGTGTACCGTTTCAGAACAATTAGAATTCTGAAAATCGTGTACTAAAATCGTCTCTCTGTAATTTGTGACGGACCTGCAGGACGTGCCGTTACAGCTACGACGAACCGTCGTGAGCTTCCGTTGCAAAACACTTCAACTTTTGAGAATTTGGTACAAGAAACGAGTCTCTGACCGTCATGACGGAAGTGCAGGACGGACCGTCACTGGTGTGAACGGACCGTCACAGTCCACTTGAGTTTTAAAGAGACTGCGACGACCTGCGTGACGGACCGTCGCAGGCACGACGGGCCGTCACAGGTTGCGCAAATCCCAGGCAGAATCGGATTTCTTACACGTTTTAAGGGACGTTTTGGACTATTCTTTCCTTAATTATAAAGATTGAGGGTTAATATTAATAAGTCTAATTACTTGGGGGGGTTAAAAGAGGTAACCTTAAGTTAATTAGTGGGTTCTATTGTCCTCTTTTACACTTTAATTATATGTTAATTAGGGTAAAAGAAAGAGGGTTTGAATAAAACAAAACAGAAAGAACCAAGAAAGAGAGGAATCGATCGAGAGGCTGAGGAGAAAACAAAGCTTTGGAAATTCTTGCTTGATCACTAGTCTTCGGTGGAGGTAGGTTATGGTTTTTACGATATTCGTAGTGAACTCTTGATAGGGAATGATATGTATGATGATATTGTAACCTGTCTATATGCTTATTGTATGCTTGCATGAATATGATAATGTGATTTTGATAAAACAAGCTTGATGAAAAACCTTGAATCCCATTTCTGAAAGAAACTTTAATCTACTTTATTATGATGATGCCTTGGTATAAAAGAAGGCTTGATGAATTAAAGTAATGTGATTGATGATGCCTTGGTATAGAGAAGGCTTGATGAACGGATAGAATGAAATTAGTGGATCGGAGTGTCACGTTCCGACACATAGTATTAGTGGATCGGAGTGTCACGTTCCGACACATAGTATTAGTTGATCAGAGTGTCACGTTCCGACACATAGTATTAGTGGGACGGGTGTCACGAACCGACACATTGATATAGGGGATCGGAGTGTCACATACCGACACATATAGGGGATCGGAGTGTCACGTTCCGACACATATAGGGGATCGGAGTGTCACGTACCGACACATATAGGGGATCGGGTGTCACGAACCGACACGTAGATATAGGGGATCGGAGTGTCACGTACCGACATATATAGGGGATCGGAGTGTCACGTTCCGAAACATATAGGGGATCGGAGTGTCACGTACCGACACATATAGGGGATCGGGTGTCACGAACCGACACGTAGAATTAGGGGATCGGAGTGTCACGTACCGACACATAGTGGTAGGGGATCGGAGTGTCACGTACCGACACAAGAGGAAGAAAGATAATGAATCTTGAAAGATGATAATATACTCAACATAATGAACTTTAATTCCCAAATGAGTATGGTATTGAGGCTTGAGCCCTCATTGATGAACTTGATGGTATTTATTGACGATTTATACTTGTTGTTGCTACATATGAGTTTATAGTTGATTTATAATATTACTTGATATATATTATCTTCTATTTTGAGTTGGCCGATGATATCTACTCAGTACTTGTGGTTGTACTGACCCCCTACTTTTATGTTTTCTTCTTTGTTATTTGTGGAGTGCAGCAAACGTTCCGTCAACTTCAACTCAGCAGTAAATCAAGCCAGTCTTCACTACTTCGAAATTCAGGGTGAGCTAATGCGTCTAGCTTGGACTGGATCTCCTTCTTCAAGTCTTGATGCCTGAACTTCCGGCATGGACTAGCTTTTTAGTTATTTTTGTTCTTAGACATTTTTAGTTTAGTAATTTGAGGATAGATGTTCTTGTGATGATGACTTCCAGATTTTGGGGATAATATATAATTTTTGAATTGTTTTTATTAAGAGTTTAAGTCTTCCGCATTATTTTCTGTCGATATACATTGAAAATTTTAAGGGTTAGATTGGTTGGTTCGCTCACATAGGAGGGTAAGTGTGGGTGCCAGTCGCGGCTCGATTTTGGGTCGTGACAAACTTGGTATCAGAGCATTAGGTTCATTGGTCTCATCACACAAGAACGAGTCTAGTAGAGTCTTAAGGAACGGTAGGGGGACGCCTTTACTTTTCTTTGAGAGGCTATAAGACTTTAGGAAAATTCCATTCTTTCATTCTTTCTTTCGTGCTACTACTTGAGTCCAATTTGTATCTAGGTGATACAAATTGGTATCTGACCATCTTCACTCTATTTCGCAGATGGTTAGAACTAGAGCAACGACCGCACCAGCAGCAACAACGGGAAGACAAGAAACGACTGAGCCAGACACTGGGGCTGTGGCTCGAAGAAGAACAGCGGCAAGAGGCCGTGGAAGAGGTTGTGGGAGGACGTCCTCTAGAGGAAGAGGACGAGCCCCTAGCCCATCTGATACTAGGTCGGTGACTCCTCCACCGACCGAGGAGGCGATAAGAGAGGGTGAGGAAGGGGAGAATGAACAAGTGCAAAATGAGGAAATGCCACCCCAACCTACCCTAGAGATGATCAACAAGGTACTTGCTTATCTTAGCGGTTATCCGATCAGGGTCAGGCACCTCCAGTGGTTTCTGCACCGACACCTCCGGTTTCAGAGATACGACATGCGGCTACTATGGCTCCCCGCATGGATACATCATTGGGAATAGGCACATTTCCACGTCTGACTACTGGGCCTATTATGACAAACGATCAGCATGAACTCTTCAGTAAGTTCTTGAAATTGAAACCTCCAGTCTTCAAGGGCGCAGAATCAGAGGATGCCTACGATTTTCTAGTTGATTGTCATGAGCTACTACACAAGATGGGTATAGTAGAACGGTTTGGCATGGAGTTCGTGAGCTATCAGTTTCAAGGGAACGCCAAAATGTGGTGGCGGTCACATGTTGAGTGTCAACCAACAGAGGCACCACCTATGACTTGGGAATCATTCTCTAGCTTGTTTATGGAGAAGTATATTCCAAGGACTCTGAGAGATAGAAAAAGGGATGAGTTCTTGAGTCTAGAGCAAGGTAGAAATGACGGTTAATGCATACGAGGCTAAATTTCGCGGCACTATCCAGATATGCCACCCAACTCTGTTTCAGTCCACAAGAACGGATTCGCCGTTTTGTGAAGGGGTGAGGTCAGAATTGCGGATTTCAGCCTTACAGATAGCGGCAACGGCAACATCCTTCCAAGAGTGGTAGACTTTGTGATAGAGGTGGAAGGAGTGAACCAGATGACTTCACCACGACATCGACATCAAAAAGGTTTCGAAGTGGAGGTGAGTTTAATGGTTCTTACTCTAGAGGACAGAGCTCCGGAGGTCACTCAGTTCGACCAATTCAATCTTCACTACAGACTGTAGTTGGGGGTCCACCTCAGAACGGTCAACACTACTCCGAGAGACCTATGCCTGACTCCAGAGAGTGTTATGGATGTGGGGAAATGGGACATATTAGGAGAAATTGCCAAAAACAGAGTTACAGACCCCCGATAGCTAGAGGTAGGGGTGGTCATGGTAGAGGCCGTTTTTCTGGAGGACGTGGTGGTCGAGGTAATGGTGGTCACCAAAACGGCAGAGGTGATGGGCAAAACGGAGCCACTACTACACAACATGGTAGGGGCAACGGACAGACAAACGACAGGGCCCATTGTTACGCTTTCCCTGGGAGATCGGAGGCGGAGACATCTGATGCGGTGATCACAGGTAATCTTTTGGTTTGTGATTGCATGGCTTATGTATTGTTTGATCCCGGATCCACGTTTTCTTATGTATCTTCCTCATTTGCTAAGGGTCTTAATTTACATTGTGAACTACTTGACATGCCTATTCGTGTCTCTACTCCGGTGGGTGAGTCGGTGATAGTCGAAAAGGTATATAGGTCTTGTTTGGTGATTTTGTGGGGAGCAACACTTATGTAGACTTGGTTATTTTAGAAATGGAGACTTTGATGTAATTCTGGGTATGACTTGGCTTTCTCCGATTTTGCGATTTTGGATTGTAATGTAAAACCTGTGACGTTAGCCAAGCCTGGGGCAGATCCGTTAGTGTGGAAGGCGACTACACTTCCAGTCCGGTGCGTATTATCTCCTTTATTCGTGCTAAGAAAATGGTTAGTAAAGGGTGTTTAGCTTTCTTGGCACATCTCAAGGATGACACTACTAAAGTACCTTTGATTGAGTCAGTTTCGGTAGTCGTGAGTTTTTGGATGTGTTCCCTGCAGATCTCCTGGTATGCCACCAGATAGGGATATTGACTTCTGTATTGATCTTGACTTGAACCGGGTACTCGCCCATTTCTATACCCCCTTATAGAATGGCTCCCGCGGAGTTAAGAGAGTTAAAGGCACAACTTCAAGAGTTGTTGAGTAAAGGCTTCATTAGACCAAGTGCATCTCCTTGGGTGCTCCGGTTTTGTTTGTGAAGAAGAAGGATGGGAGCTTTCGGATGTGCATAGACTACAGACAACTGAACAAGGTAACTATTAAGAACAAGTACCCCCCTCCTCGCATTGATGACTTGTTCGATCAGTTACAGGTGCTTGTGTCTTCTCAAAAATTGACTTGAGGTCCGGTTATCACCAATTGAAAATACGAGCAACGGATGTGCCAAAGACTGCTTTTCGAACTAGGTATGGGCATTATGAATTTGTGGTAATGTCTTTTGGTCTTACGAATGCCCCTGCTGCCTTCATGAGCTTGATGAACGGATTTTCAAGCCATACTTGGACCTCTTTGTGATTGTGTTATTGATGATATACTGATATACTCCAAGAGTAAGAAGGAACATGAGAGCATTTGAGAATGGTGTTAGAGTTGTTGAGGAAGAAAAAGCTTTATGCGAATTCTCCAAGTGTGAGTTTTGGCTAGATTCAGTGTCCTTCTTGGGGCACGTGGTTTCTAAGGATGGAGTGATGGTGGATCCATCTAAGATTGAGACGGTAAAGAATTGGGTAAGACCTACTAATGTGTCAGAAATAAGGAGTTTGTTGGGTTAGCTAGCTACTACCGCCGATTTGTCAAGGGATTCTCTTATATTGCTTCCAATTAACGAACTTGACTAAGCAGAATGTTCCATTGTATGGTCGGATGAGTGTGAGGAAAGCTTTCAGAAACTCAAGACTTTGTGACTACCGCACCAATTCTTACTTTGCCAGTAGAGGGTAAGAACTTCATTGTTTATTGTGATGCATCCTATTCTGGTCTGGGTGCAGTGCTAATGCAAGAGAAGAATGTGATTGCTTATGCTTCGAGGCAACTAAAGGTGCATGAACGTAACTATCCTACCCTGATTTGGAGTTGGCCGCGGTAGTAATCCGCACTTCTACTAAAGCGATGGAGACACTATTTGTATGGTTTAAGTGTGAGGTCTATACGGACCATCGTAGCCTACAGTATGTATTCACTCAGAAAGACTTGAACTTGAGATAGAGGAGATGGATGGAACTACTGAAGGACTACGACATCACTATTTGTATCATCCGGGAAAAGCGAATGTTGTGGGCGGATGCTTTAAGTAGAAAGGCCGGAAGTATGGGAAGTCTAGCTCATTTGCAAGTCTCTAGGCGTCCATTGGCTAGAGAAGTGCAGATCCTGGCTAATGACCTTATGAGGTTAGAAATAAATGAGAAGGGAGGATTGTTAGCTTGTGTAGAGGCAAGATCTTCTTTTCTTGACCAGATTAAGGGGAAACAGTTTGATGATGAGAAACTAAGGCGAATTCGAGATAAAGTATTGCAAGGAGAGGCTAAGGAAGCAACAATCGATGGGGAAGGTGTTTTGAGGATTAAGGGAAGGGTATGTGTACCCCGCATCGATGATTCGATCACCACTATTCTTACAGAGGCTCATAATTCCGGATACTCTATACATCCTTGTGCAACCAAGATGTACCGCGACCTAAAGCAACACTTCTGGTGGAGTAGAATGAAGCGAGATATTGTTGAGTTTGTTGCCAAATGTCCAAATTGTCAGCAAGTAAAATATGAACACCAGAGGCCCGGAGGAACACTTCAGAGAATGCCCATTCCTGAATGGAAGTGGGAGAGAATCGCGATGGACTTCGTGGTCGGACTTCCTAAAACATTGGGTAAGTACGACTCTATTTGGGTGATTGTTGATAGGTTAACTAAGTCCGCTCATTTCATTCCGGTCAAGGTGACCTACAATGCAGAGAAGTTAGCCAAAATCTATACGCAGTTTACTTCTAAATTTTGGAGAACATTGCATGCTGAATTAGGTACTAGATTGGACCTTAGTACCGCATTCCACCCCCTCAAACCGATGGTCAGTCTGAGCGAACGATTCAAGTGTTGGAGGATATGCTTCGTGCATGTGTGATAGAGTTTGGTGGCCATTGGATAGCTTTTTACCTTGGCAGCAGAGTTTTCATACAATAATAGCTATCACTCCAGCATCGATATGGCTCCATTTGAAGCATTGTATGGGAGGAGGTGTAGATCTCCCATTGGGTGGTTCGATGCATTTGAGGTTAGACCTTGGGGTACTGACCTCTTGAGGGATTCGTTAGATAAGGTGAAGTGTATTCAAGAAAAACTTCTAGCGGCGCAAAGTAGACAAAAGGAGTATGCAGACCGAAAGGTTAGAGACTTGGAGTTCATGGAAGGTGAACAAGTCTTGTTGAAGGTTTCACCCATGAAAGGGGTGATGCGGTTTGGAAAAAGGGGTAAGCTAAGTCCAAGGTATATTGGACCATTTGAAGTGCTTAAGCGAATAGGGGAGGTGGCTTATGAATTAGCTTTACCTCCAGGGCTGTCCGGAGTGCATTCGGTATTTCATGTGTCCATGTTGAAAAGATACCATGGAGATGGAAACTACATCATCCGTTGGAATTCAGTTTTGTTGGATGAGAACTTGACTTATGAAGAGGAACCGGTTGCTATATTAGATAGAGAAGTTCGCAAGTTGAGGTCGAGAGAGATTGCATCCATCAAAGTTCAATGGAAGAATCGACCGGTTGAAGAGCTACTTGGGAGAAGGAGGCAGATATGCAAGAAAAAATACCCACATCTGTTTACAGATTCAGGTACTCCTTTTCGCCATTGTTTTTCTTCTTTTGATCGTTCGGGGACGAACGATGGGTAAATTGGTATCTATTGTAACAACCTGTTTAGTCGTTTTGAGCAGCAGATTTTATTTCTGGAAAAACTGGCCAAGACTACGGACACCACGACGGACCGTCATAGGCACGACGGCCCGTCGAGGGTGTACCATTTCAGAACAATTAGAATTCTGAAAATTGTGTACTAAAATCGACTCTCTGTAATTTGTGACGGACCTGCAGGACGTGCCGTTACAGCTACGACGAACCGTCGTGAGCTTCCGTTGCAAAACACTTCAACTTTTGAGAATTTGGTACAAAAACGAGTCTCTGACCGTCATGACGGAAGTGCACGACGGACCTTTACGGGTGTGACGGACCGTCACAGTCCACTTGAGTTTTAAGAGACTGCGACGACCTGCGTGGCGGACCGTCGCAGGCACGACGGGCCGTCACAGGTTGCGCAAATCCCAGGAGGAATCGGATTTCTTTACACGTTTTAAGGGACGTTTTGGACTATTCTTTCCTTAATTATAAAGATTGAGGGTTAATATTAATAAGTCTAATTACTTGGGGGTTAAAAGAGGTAACCTTAAGTTAATTAGTGGGTTCTATGTCCTCTTTTACACTTTAATTATATGTTAATTAGGGTAAAAGAAAGAGGGTTTGAATAAAACAAAACAGAAAGAACCAAGAGAAAGAGAGGAATCGATCGAGAGGCTGAGGAGAAAACAAAGCTTTGGAAATTCTTGCTTGATCACTAGTCTTCGGTGGAGGTAGGTTATGGTTTTTACGATATTCGTAGTGAACTCTTGATAGGGAATGATATGTATTGATGATATTGTAAACCTGTCTATATGCTTAATTGTATGCTTGCATGAATATGATAATGTGATTTTGATAAAACAAGCATGATGAAAACCCTTGAATCCCAAATCTTGAAAGAAACTTAATCTACGTTATTAATGATGATGCCTTGGTATAAAGAAGGCTTGATGAATTAAAGTAATGGGATTGATGATGCCTTGGTATAGAGAAGGCTTGATGAACGGATAGAATGAAATTAGTGATCGGAGTGTCACGTTCCGACACATAGTATTAGTGGATCGGAGTGTCACGTTCCGACACATAGTATTAGTGGGACGGGTGTCACGAACCGACACGTAGATATAGGGGATCGGAGTGTCACGTACCGACACATATAGGGGATCGGAGTGTCACGTTCCGACACATATAGGGATCGAGTGTCACGTACCGACACATATAGGGGATCGGGTGTCACGAACCGACACGTAGATATAGGGGATCGGAGTGTCCGTACCGACACATATAGGGGATCGAAGTGTCACGTTCCTACACATATAGGGGATCGAAGTGTCACGTACCGACACTATAGGGGATCGGGTGTCACGAACCGACACGTAGAATTAGGGGATCGGAGTGTCACGTACCGACACATAGTGGTAGGGGATCGGAGTGTCACGTACCGACACAAGAGGAAGAAAGATAATGAATCTTGAAAGATGATAATATACTCAACATAATGAACTTAATTCCCAAATGAGTATGGTATTGAGGCTTGAGCCCTCATTGATGAACTTGATGGTATTTATTGACGATTATAATACTTGTTGTTGCTACATGTTGAGTTTATAGTTGATTTATAATATTACTTGATATATATTATCTTCTATTTGGAGTTGGCCGATGATATCTACTCAGTACTTGTGGTTGTACTGACCCCCTACTTTTATGTTTTCTTCTTTGTTATTTGTGGAGTGCAGCAAACGTTCCGTCAACTTCAACTCAGAAGTAAATCAAGCCAGTCTTCACTACCTTCGGAAAATTCAGGGTGAGCTAATGCGTCTAGCTTGGACTGGATCTCCTTCTTCAAGTCTTGATGCCTTGAACTTCCGGCATGGACTAGCTTTTTAGTTATTTTTGTTCTTAGACATTTTAGTTTAGTAATTTGAGGATAGATGTTCTTGTGATGATGACTTCCAGATTTTGGGGATAATAATAATAGTTTTGAATTGTTTTTATTAATGAGTTTAAGTCTTCCGCATTATTTTCTGTTGATATACATTGAAATGTTAAGGGTTAGATTGGTTGGTTCGCTCACATAGGAGGGTAAGTGTGGGTGTCAGTCGCGGCTCGATTTTGGGTCGTGACACCTCCTCTTCTTTTTTTAATTCTTGTTCTTTCTTTGAACTTTTTATCTAAATAATTATGTTCCTCAAATCAATTTTTTTCATGCCACTATTTTTATTCAAAAACAAGATGAAAAGAGGAACAAAAAGACTGCAAATTTGTATAAAATTACGTTTTTAAGCAGAAATTTCAAATCTTTAAAATTACAAAAGTAAGAGTTCACCATTGATGGTCATTATAAAGCTTCAAATTTTAAATTAATTATTTGAATTTTATAAATTTGTGATAAGTTTGAATAGGTAGTTCCTACAAATAATTGAAAATGTCGTTTAGAGTTTATATCTTAATTTTAAGAGGGTTTGGTTAAGTTTAAAATTGATTTTAGGAGAAATATTAGTTGAAATGAATTAAATATAACATTGAAATGGCCCTGCAACTGTATTAAAGTTGAATTAGATAATACAATTTTAATGCAAATTTAATTCATTTTGAAGTTTTTTGATTGATTTGTCACTATTGGATACTTGTTTAATCCATTATTAATATAACTTATCAATTTATTGATCATTGTCATATCTTTCGTTAGTTACGTTTTCCATTCATTCTTAATTCTCTTTTCTAATTCAACTTTAAATACTGTGTAATACTATTTTAATGCAAACTTAATTCATTTCACGGCCTTTTGATTTATTTGTTACTATTGGATACTTGTCTAATTTATTATTGATACAAGTTTAATTTACTCTGCAAATCTTGTTACGTTTTTCATTCATTCTTAATTCTCTCTTCTTATTCAAATTTAATACCGTTTAATACAATTTTAATACAAATTTAATTCATTTCAGTTTTTATTCATTTATTTGTTCCTATTGGATACTTGTTTAATTCATTATAAATATAAGTTTAATTTACTCTATAAATCATTGTCTAATATTTTATGTATTATATTTTTTTATTCATGCTTAATTCACTTTGCGATTAATGAATTTATTTGTTATGATTATTGATACAAGTTTTATTCAGTTTACATGCAGATCAAAGAATGCTCTTTTATTTTCTACATTTTGCATTCATATTTAATTTTCTTCTAATAATTCAACTTTAATTTGTGTGCAATACATTTTTAATTCAAGTTTAATTCATTTTGCAGTTTCTTATGCCTCTTCATTTGTTACGATTATATTACTTCTCTTCTAATAATTCAACTTTAATATGTTTGTAATATATTTTAATTAAAGTTTCATTCATTTTACAGTTTTTATGCATCTTCAGTTGTTACGATTATATTACTTGTCTAATTATCTATTGATACAAGTTTTATTCAATCTAGAATTATTGACTATTCTACAAAAAAAAAAAAGCAATAGCAAAAGAGGGAGAAAGAGCAAAAAAAAAAAAGCAAGAAAGAAAAAAAGAAAGAAAGGGAGAAAGAAAGAAAGAAACAAGAAAGAAAAAAAAAAGCGAGACACAGTAAAGGAGAAAGAAAGAAAAAGCGAGACAGAAAAAGAAAGAGCGAGACAGAGAAAAGGAAAAAATTAAAAAAGTTGTTATAAATGGTAATAATTAAAAAATATATTTAAAATAAGTAATTATTTTTTAAAAAGAATCTATTCACGTAATTAATCCTTAAAATATTGACATTTTAAAAAATTAACAACAAACACAAGAGGAGCTTATGCCCAAAGTAACAAAATACAATTTTTGGAATTTGAGCCCTTTTGGGCCCGTTTCTGCTGTATATGGGAGCTGTATCACGCTTTATATCAGCACATTTTTGGCCCTCGAAACCTGTAGTTTTACTTCTTAGCCTGTACTTCTGCTTCCTTTGGTCGAACACGAGTGAGGTGACTCAAGAACAACTCAGGTATTTGCAAGAAGTCCAAAATGGACTCGAATAGGAGATTACATGTGAGATGAAAAAGAAGAAGGAGACAAAATTAGAGTGAGAATACATGGCAGCATACAACATTTAAATAGAAATCAAACATGTAATTGAATTATAATGTTAAATAAAAGATGGAAGTAACAAAGTAGAGGAAGTGATGACTATAGGCTATAGGAAACAAATAGATGATATGAATTACTCAATACACACTACATGCTTCTACAAGAAATTAAAGAGAGGCTAAGCTAACAGAGGAACACATAATGGTGAAATATAGAGCAATTGTAAACATAGATAGGCAAAAAGAAAGAATTATATCCTTGAAGGATAACATTAGTGAGCAGTAAAGCCAAAACAAGGTAAAACACTAAAGCTAAACAACCATTTTAACCGAACAAAACTCATATCATTAACTTAAACCAGAATTCTAGGCCAAACTAATAACAATGGATGCCAACACCACTTTGAGATGCCAAAACCAAATAAGTACAGCAAGAAAGAGAGAGCAGCCTCGATTTAAACTCGAATAAATATACAATCTTAAAATGCAACCCAAATACTAATGATGTCGGACAACCTTTTACCGACTTTAAACCCTTTCAAAGAAACCATGACCAGACCCACCAAAATCTGAAAATCATACTAAGAACCAAGCTCAATCAAATTCATACACAATATATGAAATGCAACAGCTGTGCAGAGATGAGTTCGAAAACAAAAATCCATATTCATAATGACTATGCAACTACATGGATCAGATTGGTCAATCTTATTTTCAGGAACAAGGGATAAAAAGGAATATTAAGAGCTAAGAAAAATCTTAAGATAGATTAATCATACTTTACCAAAGCTATAGTCACACCTCTTAAATGACTAAATCAGATTTGCAATACTTGAACATCAAAATAACAAGTAAGCACTGATAGACGATAAAAGTTAGATTTCTTTTTAAAGTTCACGTACAATAAAAGATAATCTTGTAGGATAAAATATATAGTCTAACTCTGAGTATGTTATTTTTGTTTGGGAACTTGACCAGTTAAATTTCTTTTTCTTTAGCTAAATGCATAAGTGTGCTTGCTGGCAAGGTGAATAATCCTAATGAAAAATTTTCTACATATATATTTAGAAGTGGATGTGCAATTAAGCCAAAAAAATCCTTACTTTATAACAAAAATACGTCTAGATAGGAGAAATCGTCTAGTAACTATTAACCTATAAATATTTTAGTTGATTGTTTGATAGTTCAATACTTGAACATGAAAATAAGAAGTAAACAGTGATAGACAACACAATTCGATAAATAACAAGGAAATAAACTAAAGGAAAGATGCTAACATTCGACCCAAAACAAACAAAGCACTAGAGAGTTCCAAAACCATACTTTAATATAATAGTAGCCAAGATTTCAGCAAGAAGAGACAATTTAACTAATCAATCAACCATTCTACATGAAAAGCTAAAATATGACTTAGGAACATATAAATAGAGAGCATAAAGTGGCCAGTGCAAAACAGAACAAAACGGAGGATATAAGGCAGCGAACTGAGATGGACGAGGTGAAGAGCTCTCCACAACCACGATGTGAAACATCAAGAAGCTCCGACGAAAGAGCAAGGGAATGAAGCTAAAATGGAGCTGATCTCTTCCCTATTTTGAATGCATTATCGTATATGTTCTTTATATCTATTTTTTTTTTTCGCCTTCAAAAGTGAGGAGAAGAGATGTTTATATGAATGGAAGCTAGGGCTGATTTCAAAAATTTGAAATTCGAAATCCTATCTAGAGGATAAGGTTGTTGCTGGAATTCTGTACGAAATTCAAACAGAGGCCGCTTATCTTGATCCAAGGACGAGGGAGGAGTAAGAATTCCAGTGCGACTGAAAAGGGAGATGGGTCATGTTCGATTTTGTTTTTGTTCTCCATATCTCGCTGGGAGGAAGAAGATAAGTAAGGGGGTTAGGTCGGTAATGTTGGGTTATTTGTAATTAAGGTATTGGTTTGGGTGAATGGCAAATAGTGCGCTGAGAATTGGACTAATTGTTCTGAAAGAGTTGGCTCTAAATTGATTTAAAAAACATAGATATGGCTAGTAAGTCGCAATATGTACCGATATGGACAGGTCAACTGCATTACGAAATTATGCAAATGAAATAGGAATGTAGGCAAATTGAATTCATTTAGTTATTAAATACAATGAATTATATAAATTAATTGATGAACTTTTTACATTTAATAATATAAAATAATTAATTTAATTATAAATTGAATAATTTAAAATATAAATTATACCAAATAATTAATAAAAAGTTTTTGAGATGGTTTTTGAATATTCTTAAATTATACTAATTATATACTAAAATTATACAAAACATATAGATTATTTTAAAAAATTATATAAAAAAAGTGACAAAACTATTTAGCATAATTTGAAATATATTTTGAATTTGATAAAGTCGATTATCAAATCGTTTAGAAATTTAAGAAACTCGATGATTAATTTATATTGTGAAAGTAAAAAATTGAATGTCAGCAAGAATAAAGAGGGGGAGAAATAAGAAGAAGAAGAACAAGAGGAGGAGAAGGAGAATAAAGAGAAGGAGAGGAAGATGAAAAAGGAGGGGGAGAAATTATAATTATTATTATCGAAATATTAATGAAGTTAAAGCTTATTAAATCTTTGCATTTCTATATTTCTTTTTCATAAAATTTGTATAAGTTCAATGAAATAATTTTATTTACTTTACATAATCATATATTGAAAATGAAATATGAAATCACTATAATGAGTCAATACTTAGAAAAAAAAAGTTAGCAAATATCAATTAAAACAATATTGGCAAATAAAAATTCAGAATACTATTATTTTGGTATCTTATAAGTTGTATCTTGTTAACTTTTATATGTTTGAACTTTTATATCTTATATGTATTATAAATATTATTATAGATAGTATTTGTGTGTATATTTGTATCCATTATAAGTGTGTGTAAATAGTATAATGTGTATATATAATATATATATATATATATATATATATATATATAATATATATATATATATATATATAATATATATAGGTCTAGGTGTATTTGGTATACAATACAACAATATTTATAAATATAATATAAGTATTTTATTATTATAAATTGTTATAACTATTTCAAAATTAAATAGTTAAGAATATACTTTATTGATAATTGAATAAAACATTCGAAATTAATGAACATTGATAAAAA
>JAKWIY010001732.1:0-16293 GCA_027704805.1 Solanum corneliomulleri | reverse complement strand
ACATTTACTCTAGGAGACTAGTTCTTAACTCTAAGGGACTGGTTTTCATTTAAGCCCTTATTTTCATTTTCATTAAATGGTTGAGATGACGACACACAAGCTCTATCATTAGGTTACGCAATACCGATATCTCCTCAACAACTAAAGGTAAATTAATTTGATACATCAACAAAATCTGAATCATTCAAATTATTAAGAAATTTCAAAACATCAAATCAATATTTAACATCTAATAGCCATCATTATTATTGATTCTACATCAAATGTTTCCACATTTTCATCATGCATTTCCAGTTCTAATTCATGAAGCAACGTGACATGCAACTCATATACATCTATATCAATATTTTCAAGATTAATGGATCATTTGACATAGATTATCTGTAACGACCTGTTTAGTCGTTTTGAGCAGCAGATTTTAATTCTGGAAAAACTGGCTGGGACGACGGATGTCACGACGGACCGTCGTGGTCACGACGGCCCGTCGGGAGGGTTCGTTTCATGACACTTAGAATTCTTCAATTTGGATATTAAAATCGACTCTCTATATTTGTGACGGACCTGCGGACGTGCCGTCACATCTACGACGAACCGTCGTGAGGCCACCGTTTCAATATACTTAGGAATTCTGAAATTGGGGGTACCGAAAATTGAGTCTCTGACCGTCAGGATGGAGGTGGCAGGACGGACCGTCACTGGTGTGACGGGCCGTCACAGCTCACCTGGATTTGGGAGGCTGCGACGACCTGCGTGACGGACCGTCGCAGGCACGACGGCCTGTCACAGGTTTGCGCAAATCCAGGCAGAATGGGATTTCTTCACACATTTTAAGGGACGTTTTGGACTATTCTTTCCTTAATTATAAAGATTGAGGGTTTATATTAATAACTCAAATCCTTGAGGGATAAAAGAGGTAACTTTGGGTTAATTAGTGGGGTCTTATTGTCCTCTTGTTACACTTAATTATATGTTAATTAGGGTAAGAGAAAGAGGGTTTGAATAAAACAAACAGAAAGAACAAGGGAAAGAGAGGAATCGATCGAATAGAGAGAGGAGAAAACGAAGGGAAAAATCAAAGCTTGGGAATTTGCTTGTGGATTCCAATTCTTCGGTGGAGGTAGGTTATTGTTTTTATGACATTCGTAGTGAAGTCTTGATAGGGAATGATATGTATTGATGATATTGTAAACCTGTCTATATGCTTAATTGTATGCTTGCATGAATATGATAATGTGATTTTGATAAAATAAGCATGATGAAAACCCTTGAATCCCAAATCTTGAAAGAAACTTTAATCTACGTATTAATGATGATGCCTTGGTATAAAAGAAGGCTTGATGAGTTAAAGTAATGGGATTGATGATGCCTTGGTATAGAGAAGGCTTGATGAACGGATAGAATGAAATTAGTGGATCGGAGTGTCACGTTCCGACACATAGTATTAGTGGATCGGAGTGTCACGTTCCCACATAGTATTAGTGGATTGGAATGTCACTTCCGACACATAGTATTAGTGGGACGGGTGTCACGAACCGACACGTAGATATAGGGGATCGGAGTGTCACGTACCGACACATATAGGGGATCGGAGTGTAACGTTCCGACACATATAGGGGATCGGAGTGTCACGTACCGACACATATAGGTGATCGGGTGTCACGAACCGACACGTAGAATTAGGGGATCGGAGTGTCACGTACCGACACATAGTGGTAGGGGATCGGAGTGTCACGTACCGACACAAGAGGAAGAAAGATAATGAATCTTGAAAGATGATAATATACTCAACATAATGAACTTATTTCCCAAATGAGTATGGTATTGAGGCTTGAGTCCTCATGGATGTACTTGATGGTATTTATTGACGATTATAATAATTGTTGTTGCTACATGTTGAGCTTATAGTTGATTTATAATATTACTTGATATATATTATCTTCTATTTTGAGTTGGCCGATGATATCTACTCAGTACTTGTGGTTGTACTGACCCCCTACTTTTATGTTTTCTTCTTGTATTTGTGTAATGCAGCAAACGTTCTGTCAACTTCAAACAACAGTAATTCGAGCCAGTCTTCACTACCTTCGGAAAATTCAGGGTGAGCTAATGCGTCTAGCTTGGACTGGATCTTCTTCTTCAAGTCTTGATGCCTTGAACTTCCGGCATGGACTAGCTTCTATTTGTATTGTTTTCTTAGATATTCTTAGTTTAGTAATTTGAGGATAGATGTTCTTGTGATGATGTCTTCCAGATTTTGGGGATATTAATAATAGTTTGAGTTGTTTTATTAATGAGTTAAGTCTTCCGCATTTCTTTTGTTGATATTGTATTAAAATGTTAAGGGTTAGATTGGTCGGTTCGCTCACATAGGAGGGTAAATGTGGGTGCTAGTCACGTCCCCGATTTGGGTCGTGACAGACTTGGTATCAGAGCATTAGGTTCATTGGTCTCATCACAGAAGAACGAGTCTAGTAGAGTCTTGAGGAACGGTAGGGGGACGCCTTTACTTTTCTTTGAGAGGCTATAAGACTTTAGGAAAATTCCAATCTTTCATTCTTTCTTTCGTGCTACTACTTGAGTCCAATTGGTATCTAGGTGATACAAATTGGTATCTGACCATCTTCACTCTATTTCGCAGATGGTTAGAACTAGAGCAACGACCGCACCAGCAGCAACAACGGAAAGACAAGAAACGACTGAGCCAGCCACTGGGGCTGTGGCTCGAGGAAGAACAGCGGCAAGAGGCCGTGGAAGAGGTCGTGGGAGGACTCCTCTAGAGGATGAGGACGAGCACCTAGCCCATCTAATACTAGGGCGGTGACTCCTCCACCGACTGAGGATGTGGTAAGAGAGGGTGAGGAAGGGGAGACTGAACAAGTACAACATGAGGAATTGCCCCCCCCCCCCAACCTACCCCAGAGATGATCAACCAAGTACTTGCTTATCTTAGCGGGTTGTCTGATCAGGGTCAGGCACCTCCAGTGGTTTCTGCACCAACACCTCCGGTTTCAGAGATACGACATGCGGCTACTATGGCTCCCCGCATGGATGCAACATTGGAGATAGGCACATTTCCACGTCTGACTACTGGGCCTATAATGACAAACGATCAACATGAACTTTTCAGTAAGTTCTTGAAAATTAAACCTCCAGTCTTTAAGGGTGCAGAATCAGAGGATGCCTACGATTTTCTGGTTGACTGTCATGAGCTACTACACAAGATGGTTATAGTAGAGAGGTTTGGTGTCGAGTTCGTGAGCTATCAGTTTCAGGGAACGCCAAAATGTGGTGGCGTTACATGTTGAGTGTCAACCAACAGAGGCACCACCTATGACTTGGGAATCATTATCTAGTTTGTTCATGGAAAAGTATATCCCCGACTTTGAGGGATAGGAAGAGGGATGAGTTCTTGAGTCTAGAGCAAGGTAGAATGACGGTTAATGCATACGAGGCTAAGTTTCGCGCACTATCCAGATATGCCACCCAACTCTGTTTCAGTCCACAAGAACGGATCCGCCGTTTTGTGAAGGGGTTGAGGTCAGAATTGCGGATTTCAGCATTACAGATAGCGGCAACGGCAACATCCTTCCAAGAGGTGGTAGACTTTGTGATATAGAGGTGGAAGGAGTGAAACCAGATGACTTCACCACGACATCGACATCAAAAGGTTTCGAAGGGGAGGTGAGTTTAATGGTTCTTACTCTAGAGGACAGAACTCCGGAGGTCACTCAGTTCGACCAATTCAGTCTGCACTATAGACTGTAGTAGGGGGTCCACCTCAGAACGGTCAACACTACGAGAGAGAGACCTATACCTGACTCCAGAGAGTGCTATGGATGTGGGGAGATTGGACATATTAGGAGGAATTGTCCAAACAGAGTTACAGACCCCCAATAGCTAGAGGTAGAGGTGGTCATGGTAGAGGCCGCTTTTCTGGAGGACGTGGTGGTCGAGGTAATGGTGGTCACCAAAACGGCAGAGGTGATGGGCAAAACGGAGCCACTACTACGCAACATGGTAGGGGCAACGGACAGACAAATAATGGGGCCCATTGCTACGCTTTCCCTGGAAGATCTGAAGCGGAGGCGTCTGATGCTGTTATCACAGGTAACCTTTTGATTTGTGATTGCATGGCTTCCGTATTGTTTGATCCTTGATCCACATTTTCTATAGTATCTTCCTCATTTGCTAATGGTCTAAAATTACATTGTGAATTACTTGACATACCTATTCGTGTTTCGACTCCGGTGGGTGAGTCGGTGATAGTTGAAAGGGTATATAGGTCTTGTTTGGTGAATTTTGTGGGGACCAACACTTATGTAGATTTGGTCATCTTAGAAATGGGTGACTTTGATGTAATTCTGGGTATGACTTGGCTTCTCCAAACTTTGCGATTTTGGATTGTAATGCTAAAACGGTGACGTTAGCCAAGCCTGGGGCAGATCCGTTAGTGTGGGAGGGCGACTACACTTCCAATCCGGTGCGTATTATCTCCTTTATTCGTGCTCAGAAGATGGTTAGTAAGGGTTGTCTAGATTTTTTGGCACATCTTAAGGATGACACTACCCAAGTACCTTCGATTGAGTCAGTTTCGGTAGTCCGTGAGTTTTTTGATGTGTTCCCTGTAGATCTTCCTGGTATGCCACCTGATAGGGATATTGACTTCTGTATCGATCTTGAACCGGGTACTCGCCCCATTTCTATGCCCCCTTATAGAATGGCTCCCGCGGAGTTAAGAGAGTTAAAAGCACAACTTCAAGAGTTGTTGAGCAAAGGCTTCATTAGACCAAGTGCATCTCCTTGGGGTGCTCCGGTGCTATTTGTGAAGAAGAAGGGTGGGAGTTTCCGAATGTGCATAGATTACCGACAGTTGAACAAAGTAACTATTAAGAACAAGTACCCATTCCTCGCATTGATGACTTGTTCGATCAGTTACAAGGTGCTTGGTGTCTTCTCTAAAATTGACTTGAGATCTGGTTATCACCAATTGAAAATACGAGCAACAGATGTGCCAAAGACTGCTTTTCGAACTAGGTATGGGCATTATGAATTGTGGTAATGTCTTTTGGTCTTACGAATGCCCCTGCTGCCTTCATGAGCTTGATGAACGGGATTTTCAGCCATACTTGGACCTCTTTGTGATTGTGGTTATTTGATGATATACTGATATACTCCAAGAGTAAGAAGGAACATGAGGAGCATTTGAGAATGGTGTTAGAGTTGTTGAGAAAGAAAAAGCTTTATGCGAAATTCTCCAAGTGTGAGTTTTGGCTAGATTCAGTGTCCTTCTTGGGGCACGTGGTTTCTAAGGATGGAGTGATGGTGGATCCATTCAAGATTGAGACGATGAAAAATTGGGTAAGACCTACTAATGTATCAGAGATAAGGAGTTTTGTGGGGCTAGCTAGCTACTACCGCCGATTTGTCAAGGGATTCTCTTCTATTGCTTCCCAATTAACGAACTTGACTAACAGAATGTTCCATTTGTATGGTCGGATGAGTGTGAGAAGCTTTCCAGAAACTCAAGACTTTGTTGACTACCGCGCCTATCCTTACCTTGCCAGTAGTAGAGGGTAAAAAACTTCATTGTTTATTGTGATGCATCCTATTCGGTTTAGTTGCAGTGCTAATGCAAGAAAAGAATGTGATTGCTTATGCTTCAAGACAATTAAAGTGCATGAACGTAACTATCCGACCCATGATTTGGAGTTGGCCGCGGTAGTATTGCACTAAAGCAATGGAGACATATTTATATGGGGTTAAGTGTGAAATCTATACGGATCATCGTAGTCTACAGTATGTCTTTACTCAGAAAGATTTGAACTTGAGACAGAGGAGATGGATGGAACTACTGAAGGACTACGATCACTATCTTGTATCATCCGGGGAGGCGAACGTTTGTGGCAGATGCTTGGTAGAAAGGCAGGAAGCATGGGAAGTCTAGCTCACTTGCAGCTTCTAGACGCCCATTTGCTAGAGAATTTCAGATTTGGCTAACGACCTTATGAGGTTAGAAATAAATGAGAAGGGAGGAGTGTGTTTAGCTTGTGTGGAGGCAAGATCCTCCTTCCTTGACAAGATTAAGGAAGCAGTGAGATGATGAGAAATTGATCCGGATTCGAGATAAGGTGTTGCAAGGAGAGGCTAAAGAAGCAACAATTGATGAGGAAGGTGTTTTGAGGATTAAGGGAAGGGTATGTGTACCCCGCATCGATGATTGGATCACTACTATTCTTACAGAAGCTCATAGTTCCGGATATTCTATACATCCTGGTGCAACCAAGATGTATCGTGACCTAAAGCAACACTTCTGGTGGAGTAGAATGAAACAAGATATTGTTGAGTTTGTTGCAAAATGTCCAAATTGTCAACAAGTAAAGTATGAACACCAGAGGCCCGGAGGAAACCTTCAGAGAATGCCCATTCCTGAATGGAAGTGGGAGAGAATCGCAATGGAATTTGTGGTTGGTCTTCCAAAGACCTTGGGTAAGTATGACTCCATTTGGGTGATTGTTGATAGATTAACTAAGTCTGCTCATTTTATTCCGGTCAAGGTGACCTACAATGCAGAGAAGTTAGCCAAAATCTACATCTCAGAAATCGTTCGGTTGCATGGAGTTCCACTCTCCATCATATCAGATAGAGGTACGCAGTTTACTTCTAAGTTTTGGAGGACATTACATGCTGAATTAGGTACTAGGTTGGACCTTAGTACTGCGTTTCACCCTCAGACTGATGGTCAGTCTGAGCGAACGATTCAAGTATTGGAGGATATGCTTCGTGTATGTGTGATAGAGTTTGGTGGCCATTGGGATAGCTTTTTACCTTTGGCGGAGTTTTCATACAATAATAGCTATCACTCCAGTATTGATATGGCTCCATTTGAAGCATTGTATGGGAGGAGGTGTAGATCTCCCGTCGGTTGGTATGATGCCTTTGAAGTTAGACCTTGGGGGACTGATCTGTTGAGAGATTCTATGGAGAAGGTGAAAGCTATTCAAGAAAAGGTTTGGCGGCTCAAAGTAAACAAAAGGAGTATGCAGATCGGAAGGTTAGAGACTTGGAGTTCATGGAAGGTGAACAAGTCTTGTTGAAGGTTTCGCCCATGAAAGGGGTGATGTGGTTCGGAAAAAGGGGGGTGGGGTAAGTTAAGTCCAAGGTACATTGGACCATTTGAAGTGCTTAAGAGAATAGGGGAGGTGGCTTATGAATTAGCCTTGCCCCAGGCTGTCCGGAGTGGAGTGCATCCGGTATTTCATGTCCATGTTGAAAAGATACCATGGAGATGGAAACTACATCATCCGTTGGGATTCAGTTTGTTGGATGAGAACTTGACTTATGAAGAGGAACCGGTTGCTATATTAGATAGAGAAGTTCGCAAGTTGAGGTCGAGAGAGATTGCATCCATCAAAGTTCAATGGAAGAATCGACCGGTTGTTGAAGAGGCTACTTGGGAGAAGGAGGCAGATATGCAAGAAAAATACCTACATCTGTTTACAGATTCAGGTACTCCTTTTCGCCATTGTTTTTCTTCTTTTGATCGTTCGGGGACGAACGATGGGTAAATTGGTATCTATTGTAACGACCTGTTTAGCCGTTTTGAGCAGCAGATTTTAATTCTGGAAAAACTGGCTGGGACGACGGATGTCACGACGGACCGTCGTGGTCACGACGGCCCGTCAAGGAGGTTTCGTTTCATGACACTTAGAATTCTTCAATTTGGATATTAAAATCGACTCTCTAATTTGTGACGGACCTGCAGGACGTGCCGTCACATCTACGACGAACCGTCGTGAGGCACCGTTTCAATATACTTAGGAATTCTGAAATTGGGTACCGAAAATTGAGTCTCTGACCGTCAGGACGGAGGTGCAGGACGGACCGTCACTGGTGTGACGGGCCGTCACAGCTCACGTGGATTTTGGGAGGCTGCGACGACCTGCGTGACGCACCGTCGCAGGCACGACGGCCCGTCACAGGTTGCGCAAATCCCAGGCAGAATGAGATTTCTTCACACATTTTAAGGGACGTTTTGGACTATTCTTTCCTTAATTATAAAGATTGAGGGTTTTTATTAATAACTCAAATCCTTGAGGGATGAAAGAGGTAACTTTGGGTTAATTAGGGGGTTTTATTGTCCTCTTGTTACACTTAATTATATGTTAATTAGGGTAAGAGAAAGAGGGTTTGAATAAAAACAAACAGAAAGAACAAGGAAAGAGAGAATCGATCGAATAGAGAGAGGAGGAAAACGAAGGGAAGAATCAAAGCTTGGGAATTTGCTTGTGGATTCCAATTCTTCCGTGGAGGTAGGTTATGGTTTTTACGACATTCGCAGTGAACTCTTGATAGGTAATGATATGTATTGATGATATTGTAAACCTGTCTATATGCTTAATTGTATGCTTGCATGAATATGATATGTGATTTTGATAAAATAAGCATGATGAAAACCCTGAATCCCAAATCTTGAAAGAAACTTAATCTACGTTTAATGATGATGCCTTGGTATAAAGAAGGCTTGATGAGTTAAAGTAATGGGATTGATGATGCCTTGGTATAGAGAAGGCTTGATGAACGGATAGAATGAAATTAGTGGATCGGAGTGTCACGTTCCGACACATAGTATTAGTGGATCGGAGTGTCACGTTCCGACACATAGTATTAGTGGATCGAGAGTGTCACGTTCCGACACATAGTATTAGTGGACGGGTGTCACGAACCGACACGTAGATATAGGGGATCGCAATGTCACGTACCGACACATATAGGGGATCGGAGTGTCACGTTCCGACACATATAGGGGATCGGAGTGTCACGTACCGACACATATAGGGGATCGGGTGTCACGAACCGACACGTAGAATTAGGGGATCGGAGTGTCACGTACCGACACATAGTGGTAGGGGATCGGAGTGTCACGTACCGACACAAGAGGGAAGAAAGATAATGAATCTTGAAAGATGATAATATACTCAACATAATGAACTTATTTCCCAAATGAGTATGGTATTGAGGCTTGAGTCCTCATGGATGAACTTGATGGTATTTATTGACGATTATAATACTTGTTGTTGCTACATGTTGAGCTTATAGTTGATTTATAATATTACTTGATATATATTATCTTCTATTTTGAGTTGGCCGATGATATCTACTCAGTACTTGTGGTTGTACTGACCCCCTACTTTTATGTTTTCTTCTTTGTATTTGTGCAATGCAGCAAACGTTCCGTCAACTTCAACACAACAGTAATTCGAGCCAGTCTTCACTACCTTCGGAAAATTCAGGGTGAGCTAATGCGTCTAGCTTGGACTGGATCTTCTTCTTCAAGTCTTGATGCCTTGAACTTCCGGCATGGACTAGCTTTCTATTTGTATTTGTTTTCTTAGATATTCTTAGTTTAGTAATTTGAGGATAGATGTTCTTGTGATGATGACTTCCAGATTTTGGGGATATTAATAATAGTTTTGAGTTGTTTTATTAATGAGTTAAGTCTTCCACATTTCTTTTGTTGATATTGTATTAAAATGTTAAGGGTTAGATTGGTCGGTTCGCTCACATAGGAGGGTAAATGTGGGTGCCAGTCGCGTCCCCGATTTGGGTCGTGACATTATCTCAATATCATATACAAAACACCCTCCATAATAAACTTTAAGTGTCACTATTATTGCAATTATTTACTTAGCATGTCTCTTAAGTGATATGAAAAATAACAATATTAGTGAATTTTTTCGTACATAGAAAATATTCTAATTTAAAAATTAAGAATAGAAAAAATCCCTATTTTATCTATTGTAACAAGGTGTGATGAATCTTATAAACAATTGATCTATCTATCTATCTATCTATCTCACTCTCTCTCTCTCTCTCTCTCTCTCTCTCTCTCTCTCTCTCTCTCTCTCTCATCTCTCTCTCTCTCTCTCTCTCTCTGCTCTCTCTCTCTCTATATAATCTATATATATTATATATATATATATAATATATTATATATATATATATATATATATATATATATATATATATAACCTAAAAACATGAACTCCTAACTTGAATTTTAAATAACTATATATCCTTACATAGTTTGTGATTTTTTCAGTAAGTTGTGACTATTCTGATAAGTTGTGACTTCATTCAGAGGATTGTGATTTTTCACTGAGTTGTGACTTTTCCAAAGAGTTGTGCATTTCCAAAGTGTTTTGATTTTCTCAATGAGTTGTGACATTTTAAAAAGTTCTGAATTCTAGGAAATGTCATTTTCAATAAGTTGTGACTTTTATAAAAGGTTATGACTTCTTAAAATGTCAGGACTTCTCAAAAGGTCATGATTATTCCGATAAGACACAAAAAATATAATTTCACCAAGTTTTGAATTTTCCAAAGAGTTGTGCCTTTACAAGGAGTTGTGACTTATTCAATAAGTTATGAGTTTTAATTTTTCAATAAGTTGTGACTTTTTCAAAAGGTTTTGACTTCTCAAAAGGTTATGACTATTTCTATAAGACATTTAAAATACTTTCTCTCTTTTGTTTAAAACACAATTTTTTTAATCTTCTACTATTCTTTTTCTTGAATTTTAAAAGATTACATGTCTTTATGTCACACTCCGAGCTACCCCCGAGACGCAAACACGGGACCTAGGACCACAAGTTATTCCAAGCTAACCCTGCTGGCAATTGGTGCACTTACTCACAAAATCTGCTATATCTCTCTTCATGTCATTTTACCAATAGACTTTCCGCAGATCGCGGTACATGGATGAATAGAATATCAGGAGTTATGGACTTCTGCAATAATATGTTGTCTCAACTCGCTCGCATTAGGAAAACACAATCTACGTGTAGTAGAGACGTACATCATCTACCCCTTGGTAGAAAACCTCCTCTCTGTGATAATGGGTTGCACCCTTAATTTCAACCAAGATTGGATCATTATCTTGCTTTTCCTTGACCTCCACTACCAAATAAGATTTTGACCCATTTAGAACTATTACACCACTGTCTTATATGCTCATAAGGCGAACTTCCAAGTGAGAAAGACTATGAGCATCCTTCACTAGCTCCTCCTTTCTTCCACAATATGGGCTACACTACCCATAGATAATCTACTAAGAGCATTTGCTAATACATTCGCCTTACCAAGATGGTCAGGCACACTAATATCCTAATCCTTAAGGAACTCAAGCCATCTCCTCTGTAAAAGATTAAACTCCTTTTGGGTGAACACATACTGAAAGCTCTTATGGTCTGTGAATACATCAATATGAACACCAAACAAGTAGTGTCTCTAGGTCTTAAGTGGAAACACCACTGCTGCAAGATCGAGGTCATGAGATTGATAGTTTTCTCATGCACCTTTAGATCTCTAGAATCATAATCTATAACCTTATCTCGTTGCATCAACGCACAACTAAGGCCAACGCTAGATGCATCGCAATAGATCACATAACCATCTTAACCCTTTGGTAGAGTCAAGATAGAAGTTGTAGTCAATCTAGTTTTCAATTCTTCAAAGCTTTTCCCAAAATCATCTGACCATTGAAACTTGACCATCTTCTGAGTCAACCTATTTATAGTGAGGCTATGGATGAAAATATTTTCACGAACCTTCTATAATAACCACCTATGGATGAAAATATTTTCATGAACCTTCTATAATAACCCGCTAGACCTAAGAAACTTTTGATATCTATAGCAGAGGTAGGTCTGGGCCATTGCTTCACTGCTTCTATCTTCTGCAAATCCAATCGAGTTCTCTCATACAATGTGACCAAGAAAAGAAACCGATTGCAATCAGAACTCACATTTGCTAAACTTAGCGAATAACTGACGATCTTTGAAAGTATGTAGAACAAATCTCAAATGACTTGCATGTTCTTCCTCATTCCTAAAGTAAATGAGGATATCATCTATAAAGACAATAACGAACAAGTCCAAGTACTGTTTGAACACTATGTTCATCAAATCCATAAAAGTTGCAGGAGCATTGGTTAGTCCAAATGACATATCTACAAAGTCATAATAACCATATTGTGTTTTGAAGGTTGTTTTCGGAATGTCACTATCTCTAGATCTGAGTCGATGATAACCCAATCTGAGTTATATCTTTGAGAGATCGATAGCAACCTGAATTTTGTAAAACAAGTCATCAATCCTAGGGTTAGGATACTTATTCTTGATTGTGACCTTGTTCAATTGTCTATAGTCAATGCACATTCTGAGATAACTATTATTCTTCTTTACGAACAACAATGGTGCACCTCATGGTGATAATACTAGGTCTGATGAAATCCTTATCTAAAATGTCTTTCAACTACTCCTTCGATTCCTTAAGCTCTACTAGGTTCATTTTGTAAGGAGGAATAGAAATAGGTTGGGTATCTGGAAGGAGATCAATTCAAAGTCGATTTCCCTTTTGGGAGGAACTCCGGGAAGATCTTCTGGAAACACTTCTGGAAACTCATTAACTACTGGAACAGACTCAAGTGTTGGGGTTGTAGAGCTAAAATCCTTATGCCGAAATAGATGATAGAGATAACCCTTAGAGATCATATTTTTGGCCTTAAGATAAGAAATGAATCGAACCATAGGCGCTAACCAACTTCCCTTCCATTCTAAGGTTGGTTCATTTGCAAACTGAAAAAAGAAAAATCCTAGTTCTACAATCGACTAAGGCATAACAGGAATGTAAAACTGGGAAATTTCTGTATACTCGTCTAATTAAAACTGGGTCACCAACTAGAGTAGAGACTGAGAAAGGTTCTGATAGAGCTTCTGGACTGACACTGAATTGGTCTATTATGTAAGGAGTTACAAAATAAAGAGTAGCCCCTGGATTTAACAATGCATAATTATCAAGGTCAAAGACTCGTAATGTACCAATGAATACATCAAGAAAACCTTCCTCATCCTGGCCAGCCTGTTGAGCATACAACTTGTTCTGTCGCTGACTGCCACCTATAACATATGAGTTACCCTGCTGACTTGGGAGACATGCTGGTGCTGATGAAGTTGTAGATTGAGATCTACCATTTCCACCTCCTAGACCCAGTCAAGAAGGAAAATCTCTCAACCTGTGACCAGATTGACCGCACCCGAAACACCTTTCCTTTTCTGCAAGGCACTCGCCTGTATGGTTCTTGCTACACATAGGGAAAATGGGGTAAGTATTGGTGCCTGAAACACTTCTTTGATACTTAGAGTCTGGTGCTTAAACATTCTTGTAAAACATGTTCTTGAGGATGGAACACCAGCTAATGAAGGGTATAGGGATGAAAACTTCTGCTAACTCTACGAGAGATTTCTACCACCCGAGTCATAGTTCCCATGCCTAGACTTCTTATTATCCTTCCCATGTTCCTTAAGCATATTACCCTAAACCTGCTGAGCATGAGTCATAAGCCTAGAGATGTTGATATCTCCTAGTAACATAGCATTTTTGCACTCTATTTTCACCAAATTTGACACTCCACATAAGAACTTATTTATCTGATCTATGGAGTCAGCAACCATGTGAGAGAATACCTTTAGAGTCAGTTAAACTTGATTCCATACTCTTGGACTGTCATGTTACCCTGCCTTAAGTTCATGAATTCCTGGGTTTTTGCTTATCTCAAATCTATTGGGAAAAACCTATCTAGAAAGGTCTCACTAAAGCATTCCCAGGTAATAGGAGTTGCATCTGTGCCCTTATTATCCTTCCATTGAGTGTACCAGATATGAGCAACATCTTTCAGCTAATGTGATTCAAACTCCACCCGATCATCCCCAGCAACCTGCATAACCTCAAAGATCTTCTTGATCATCCAAGAAATTCTGGGGATTCTCATTAGTTTGCGCTCCTAAGAACTCAGGCGGATTCATCCTAACAAAGTCACTGACCCTTGCTGCTATCGATCCACTATTTCCATTCATATGAGCTTGAACCCGCCAGTTGTTATGTTCAGCGACACTAAGAGCAAACATCTAAATGGAACTCTTGAATTCAGCATTGGAGACTTCTTGATATGGGACTGGACGAGTTGTGTTTACATTTAAACATTTGCGTTCCAAGTGTTCGCATTCCTGGAATTAGCTCTACGAAGAGGCATGATCAGAAATGTAGAACGTCAAGTTAGAATGGAATTAGATCATACCTTATGCACGATAAGAGTAACAACAAAGTGAAGTTTTCCTAAACATGATATACTGAATTTTGAGATAACCGAATGTAATGACTAATACATAACATGTTGAATCTTAATAATGAATATACTGATAAATTGTCAATGCACTAGATTCTAATTAAATTGTGGGAGCTACTAATAACCGATAATAAAACCACATGAGCTAAATGTGAAGTCCGATTTGTACGCCCCATCGAGAGGACCCAATATACCCTGCCAAAGGTATAAAGGTATGCTAGAGTGATCTGATGCCCACAGAGGAGACTTACAACCTACTCGGCTAGTAGTTCTTTGACTATTTGGGTACGCTGAACCCTAGTCCAACTCGGTATTATGCTACTTCCAATGAATTAAATGATTGAGACATTATGACTGAATTTTTGTATATACTGGATAGCTCAAGACTGAACATGCAAACTGAGTGTAACTGAAATATATAACCTAGAATGTGTAATTTAAGAACTAAAGAAATACATAGTTAGGGTACTGAAATTCATGTAATACACTGAATAATAACCTCATAATCTGATTTGGAACACATACCTAAAGAATTATTGATGATCTAGTGTAATTCTACAAACCCTAGGTTTAGCCTTGATAAGAGAATAAAGAATTGACTGAAAAACTAGGGATTTAATAGGTGAAAGAAACACACTAGTGAAATCTCACGTACCTGGTGATAAAATCCACTAAGAAATATTTAGACTTCGGGGTTGGAGCTGCTGGAACCTTGTTGCTTTCTTGAACTAGGGTTCTTGACCTTTTTCTCCTTTCTTGCTTCTAATTTTCTATGTTTTGATTTCTGTTTTTTACTTAGGTAAGTTCTTGTTATGTTTCTAGGCTTAAACTTAATAAAATCTGATGGGTTAAATGAAGTAGAAAAATACCAAAAGACCTTGATGTTATTGACGTCAAACCAAACATTGACCTTGATTCACGGGCCATCGTTTAATCGACGGTCCGTCGTTGGGTCTATTTAATAGACCATTACTAAAATGGCCATAACTTTTTAGTTAGAGGTCTGAATTTAGCAATGTTAGTGTCTATGGAAAGATAATTCAGTTATCTATCATTTGGCAGGTCATGAGACACCTAATTCATTTTAAGGTAAGAGTTATTAACATTTGAAGTTTACCCAACAATATTTTTCCCTTAAATCTCTGCTAATTTTAACCTACTGTCTATAGGTCCATCTACGAACCGAACTGGTCACCGTGGATCTTGTCAGAGAGTGGGTGATTGGAGTCTTGATCGAAAGGACACAGACTATGGGATATTACAATTTGTGTCACGCCTCGAGCTACCCCGAGATGCGGACACGAAACCATAATTAAAACGGAAGCTAAATCATAATTAAATCTGAAAAGATGGGGAATACCTATATTCTATAACTGAGATATTTGAAAACAATAAGTTTAATACAAAGAAATTATTACCTCAATACTTAGTTGAGTCTGACAATGTCTGAAAATAGCCTCTAAAATAGACTAAAAATACTGGGAAAAGCCCCCTGATAAATATAGCAAAAACTAAAACTAAATGACTAAAGACTAAAATGACACCCATGACTGTTGTCCTCGGAAAATGAGGACTAACCACTGAATCTGCTGACTTGAGATAGAAAATTGATCTATGTTTGATCTGGATGTTGAGACCTGAACCTACAACCCAATGAGTTTTTGTAAATTAATTGATTTTGTTGAGTTTCTGTAAATTGTGGATAGCGCAAAATATAACATACAAACTGAGAATACAATAATTAATCGAGTAATTATGCATTTATAACTGAGGCATATATATCTGAAGTGTCTGAAATATCTGACATAGCATGTATAAATCAAGAACTAAACAATTACAAACCTAAGGTTCTGAATTTCATGCGATAATTTGAGTAATAACATGATAATCTTATTTGGAATATATATTTAATAAATTCATGAAGTTCTACCAAAGTTCTAGAAACCCTAGGTTTAATCATGATAAGCGAATCAAGAATCTGACGGAAAACTAGGGACCTAATGGGTGAAAGGAACATAGTAGTGAAATCACAGATGCCTGGTGATGAAATCCATGGAAAAATACTGAATTTTAGGGGCTGGAACTGCTTGAACTTGTGGTGTTCTTGAACT
>JAKWIY010001731.1:0-16327 GCA_027704805.1 Solanum corneliomulleri | reverse complement strand
GGGCAAGGTGAGAATTGGTTGCAGTAGTCAACAGAGTCTTGAGCTTCTGAAAGCTTTCTTCACACTCGTCCGACCATACAAATGGAACATTCTGCTTAGTCAAGTTCGTCACTTGGGAAGAAATGGAAGAGAATCCCTTGACAAATCGACGGTAATAGCTAGCTAAACCAACAAAGCTCCTTATTTCTGAACATTAGTAGGTCTTACTCAATTCTTCACTGTCTCAATCTTAGAAGGATCCACCATCACTCCATCCTTAGACACCAGTGACCCAAGAAGGACACTGAATCTAGCCAAAACTCACACTTGGAGAATTTGGCATAAAGCTTTTTCTCCCTCAACATTTCCAATACCATTCTCAAATGCTCCCTCATGTTTCTTTCTTGCTCTTTGAGTATATTAGTAATCATCAATAAATACGATCACAAAGAGATCCAGATATGGCTTAAAAATCCCGTTCATCAAGCTCATGAAAGCAGGAGGGGCATTCGTTAAGACCAAAAAGACATCACTACAAATTCGTAATGCCCATACCTGGTCCGAAAATCAGTCTTGGCACATCCGTTGCCCGTATTTTCAATTGATGATAACGGATCTCAAGTCAATCTTAGAGAAGACACAAGCACCTTGTAACTGATCGAACAAGTCATCAATGCGAGGAAGGAATGGGATATTTGTTCTTAATAGTTACCTTGTTCAACTGCCGGTAGTCTATGCACATCCGGAAACTCTCATCCTTCTTCTTCACAAATAACACCGGAGCACCCCAAGGAGATGCACTTGGTCTAATGAAGCCTTTCCCTAACAACTCTTGAAGTTGAGCCTTTAACTCCCTTAAATCAGCGGGAGCCATTCTATAAGGGGGTATAGAAATGGGGCGAGTGCCCGGTTCAAGATCAATGCAGAATCAATGTCCCTATCTGGTGGCATACCAGGAAGATCTGCAGGGAACACATCCAAAAACTCACGGGACTATCGAAACCGACTCAATCGAAGGTACTTGAGTAGTGTCATCCCTGAGATGTGCCAAGAAAGCTAAACACCCTTTACTAACCATTCTCTTTAGCACGAAGAAAGAAAGGAGATGATACGAACCGGATTGGAAGTGTAGTCGCCCTCCCACACTAACGGATCTGTCCCAGGCTTAGCTAATGTCACAGTTTTAGCATTACAATCCAAGATCGCAAAAAAATCGGAGAAAGCCAAGTCATACCCAGAATTACATCAAAATCAAACATTTCTAAGATAACCAAGTCTACCATAAGTGTTGCTCCCACAAAAGTTACCAATCAAGCCTATATACTTTTTCAACTATCACAGACTCACCCACCCGGAAGTAGAAACAAGAATAGGCATTGTCATGTAAGTAATCACAAGGTAAATTAAGACCAGTAGCAAATGAAGGAAGATACATAAGAAAAACGTGGATCCAGGATCAAACAATACAGAAGTCAGCAATCCACAAACCGAAAGATTACCTGTTGATGACAGACCTCAGGATGTCCCGCTTCAGATCTCCCAGGGAAAGCATAACAATGGGCCCTCTTCACCAGTCTGTCTGTGTGGCCCCTACCATGTTGTGATGTAGTGGCTCCAATTTGCCCATCACTCCGGCCGTTTTGGTGACCACCATTACCTCGACCACCGCGTCCTCCAGAATAACGACCTCTTCCATAACCACCTCTACCTCTAACATTTGGAGGTGTGTAACTCTGTTTTGGACAATACCTCTTAATGTGTCCAGTCTCCCCACATCCATAACACTCTCTGGATTCAAGCATAGGTCTCTCAGAGAAGTGTTGACCGGTCTGAGGTGGACCCTCAACTACAGTCTGTAGTGAAGACTGAATTGGTCGGACTGAGTAACCTCCTGAACCCTGTCCTCTAGAGTAAGAACCATTAAACTCACCTTCCTTTCGAAACCTTTTTGATGTAGTTGCCATGGTGAAGTCATCTGGCTTCACTCCCTCTACCTCTATCACGAAGTCTACCACTTCTTGAAAAGATTTCGCTTTAGCCGCTACCTGTAAGGCTGAAATCCGCAACTCTGATCTCAACCCCTTCACAAAACGGCGAATCCGCTCTTGTGGACTGAAACATAGTTGGGTGGCATACCGGGATAATGCACGAAACTTAGCCTCATATGCAGTAACCGACATCCTACCTTGCTCTAGGCTCAAAAACTCATCCTTTTTTCTATCCCTCAAAGTCCGGGGGATATACTTCTCCATAAACAAGCTAGAGAATGATGCCCAAGTCATAGGTGGTGCCTCTGTTGGTTGACACTCAACATGTGACGCAACAACCACATTTTGGCGTTCCCTTGAAACTGATAAGTCACAAACTCAACACCAAACCGTTCTACTATACCCATCTTGTGTAGTAGCTCATGACAGTCAACCAGAAAATCGTAGGCATCCTCAGATTCAGCACCCTTGAAGACTGGAGGTTTCAATTTCAAGAACTTACTTAAAAGTTCATGCTGATCATTTGTCACTATAGGCCCTGTAGTCAGACGAGGAAACGTGCCTATTTCCAATGACGCATCCATGCGGGGAGCCATAGTAGCCGCATGTTGTACCTCCGGAACCTGAGGTGCTGGTGCAGAAAACACTAGAGGTGTCTGGCCCTGATCAGATAACCCGCTAAGATAAGCCAGAACCTGATTGATCATCTCTGGGGTAGGTTGGGGTGGCATTTCCTCATTCTGCACTTGTTCATTCTCCCCTTCCTCACCCTCTCTTACCACTTCCTCAGTCGGTGGAGGAGTCACCGCCCTAGTACCAGATGGGCTAGGTGCTCGTCCTCTTCTTCTAGAGGACGTCCTCCCACGACCTCTACCGCGGCCTCTTGCCACTGCTCCTCTTCGAGCTACAGTCTCAGTGGCTGGCTCAGATGCATCTTGTCTTGCTGATGTTGATGTTGGCGCGGTTGTTGCTCTAGTTCTAACCATCTGCGAAATAGAGTGAAGATGGTCAGATACCAATTTGTATCACCTAGATACCAATTGGATCCAAGTAATAGCACGAAAGAAAGAATGAAAGAATGGAATTTTCCTAAAGTCTTATAGCCTCTCAAAGAAAAGTAAAGGCGTCCTCCTACCGTTCCTTAAGACTCTACTAGACTCGTTCCTGTGTGATGAGACCAACGAACCTAATGCTCTAATACCAAGTTTGTCACGACCCAAATCGGGTCGCGACTGGCACCCACACTTACCCTCCTGTGTGAGCGAACCAACCAATCTAAACCTTAACATTTCAATATAATATCAACAGAAAGTAATGCGGAAGACTTAAACTCATTAATAAAAACCAATTCAATAACTTCTAAAAACTCAACAACTATTATTATCCCCAAAATCTGGAAGTCATCACCACAAGTACATCTACTTCAAATTACTAAACTAAGAGTATTCTAAGAAGCTAAAACAAGTAAAAGCTAGTCCATGCCGGAACTTCAAGGCATCAAGACATGAAGAGGAAGACCCAGTCCAAGCTAGAAGCATTAGCTCACCCTGATATCCGGAGTAATGAAGACTGGCTAGAGTTGCGGTTGAGTTGAAGACGATGGCACGTTTGCTGCACTCCACAAATCACAAAGAAGAAAACATAAAAGTAGGGGGTCAGTACAAACACAAGTACTGAGTAGATATCATCGGCCAACTCAAAATAGAAACAGTATATATCAGATAACATCTAAAATCAACTAATATCATTGCAGCAAGCATTTACAATTACCATAACCCTTGCAACACCCAAGCCAATCAATGAGGACTCACACCTCCTCATCATACTCATTGGGAATTAGATTCATTAGATTGAGTATATTAGCATCTTTCAAGATTCATTATCTTTATTCCTCTCGTGTCGGTACGTGAAACTCCGCTCCTCATATACTATCCTGGTGTCGGAACGTGACACTCCGATCCTCATTCTATCCTGGTGTCGGAACGTGACACCCTATCCATATTCTATCCTGGTACCGGAACGTGGTACCCGATCCATATACTATCCTGTGTCGGAACGTGACACTCCGATCCTCATATACTATCCTGCTACCGGAACGTGGCACCCGATCCATATATTATCCTGGTGTCGGAACGTGACACTCCGATCCTCATATACTATCCTGGTGTCGGAACGTGACACTCCGATCCTCATATACTATCCTTGTACCGGAACGTGGCACCCGATCCCCTAATCTCACTACTTTCGTTCATCAAGCCTTCTTTTATACCAAGGCATCATCATTAACAAAGTAGATTAGGGTTTCTTTTCAAGATTTAGGATTCAATAGCTTCATCATGCTTATTATATCACAATTACATAATCACATTCATGCAAACATACAATTTAGCATATAGAAAGGTTTACAATACTACCAATACATATCATTCGCTATTAAGAGTTTACTACGAATAGCATATAAAAACCATAACCTACCTCCACCGAAGATTCGTGATCAAGCAAGCAATTTTCTCAAGGCTTTGTTTTCTCTTTGTTTCCCTCTTGTCTCGATCGATCCTCTCTCTCTCTTCTTGTTCTTTCTATTTTCTTTATTCAAACCCTCTTTCTTTTACCCTAATTAGCATATAATTAAGAATAAAAGATGGCAATAATAACCCACTAATTAACTTAAGGTTACCTCTTTTAACCCCCAAGTAATTAGACTTATTAACATTAACCCACTAACTTTATAATTAAAGCAGGAATAGTCAAAAATGTCCCTTAAAACATTTAAAGATATTCGACCCAGCCTGGGATTACGCAGCCTGTGACGGCCCGTCGTGCCTGCGACGGTCCGTCCTACTGCTCCGTCACAGAGTTCAGAGACTCAATTTCCTTGAAGAGTCTGTGACGGTCCGTCGTGCCCACGACGGTCCTGCCATTCCGTTACGAAGTTCAGAGAGTCGATTTCAGTATCCAAATTTCAGAATTTCTAAGTGTTTTGAAACAAGACCCCCTCGACGGTCCGTCGTGCCCATGACGGTCCGTCGTGGGATCCGTCGTCTCAGCCAGTTTTTCAGAAATAACATCGGTTGCTCAAAACGACTAAACAGGTCGTTACAATGTTCTTGAGATTAATCAGTTTATAAAGTGATTTCATATGCCATATATAATTTTATGGAATGTTTATAATGTTTGTGGAAATTGATATGGAGACGAGTGTTCACCGTATACCTATTCATACATTATGTGATACTATATATTTGAATCAAGATTTAATCTCATTTATCTCCTTGTTGAATCGAGATTAAATGAATCGTACCATCTTTTATACTTGAAAAAAAATAAAGATAAATCATGCTGTTTTTCAATATTTATAAAAAGAAAATGAAAAAATAATGGATGAAAGCGTGAACATTATATTTAAGAACGATAGACGAATTATTGAATATGGAAAAGTAAGGGAGAAAATTGTATGAGAATATTAAGTAGAGATTTTTGGGGAATAAGATAAGAATTATTATTATTTTTTGCATGATTTATGGAAGAAGATCAAGAAGGATAGAATATTGGAGAGAGATTTTTCAGACATGTATTTTCCGTATTTTTTTAAGAGTAAATTTTAGGTTAAGCAAATATAAAAATCATAGTTGTATGGTATAACTATAGTTTGTATAATTACGCTCTATAATAAAAAAAAAATTTATGTTTGCAATAGCTATTAATATGTATATTTCGGTATACATATACAAAAGAATCAATTGTACAATTTGTTTCGTATACAGATAAAAAGAATCAATTGTATAATTTGTGTTTGCATAAAACGAGAGAAAAAGATAAACATAAAAGAAACTGGGCTGGGAAAGATTTGTATTTGTATAATTAGAAGTGAATAGGACGAAAATATATTTATTTGTATATATAATTTTTTTCTCGCTTAATTTATACAAATACAAACACAATTTATACATTTGTTTTTGTATAAAGTGAAAGAGGCGAGTGAGAGATGACGAGTGAAATTTAGGAGAGTGGCTAGCGAGATTCTCTGAGGGAGAGAGGCGGACGAAAAGATATGTATATATACAATTTTTTCTCGCATCACATTTTATACATTTATGTTTGTATAAAGTGAGATCCGAAGAAGAAACTGGAAGCGAGAAATTGCAAGCGAGAAAGTCAGGGAGAGAGGCGAATGACAACTATTTAGTACGAGTTATAATTAGATTAACTATGATTATAATATTTAATTTAAATTAATAATTTGCTATTTTATACCATTCTTTTTAGGGAAAATTGTATAAAATAGCAAACTAATAACCTAAATTAAATAGAATAGCTAGGGTTGATTTATTGTGCTCCATAGCAAACATTATCTAAAATTTGCCAGCGTCTCTCTCCCAGAAATCTCGCTCGCCACTCTCCATTCTCGCTCGCCTCTCTCGCTTTATACACAGAAGTGTATAATTCTGTTTCTGTTTTGTATAAAGCGAGAGAAAATTGTATATACACATGCAAAAATGTATATCTTCGTGTTATACACTTAATTATACAATTTACAAACATTTTACTTCAAAAATTGCAGAGAAAAAGGCCAAAGAATTATACAATTGCGAATTATAGAATTGTAGTGAAATACAATTTTCTCTAGCTTTATACAACAGAAGTGTATATATCGTGTTTCTGTTTTTGTATAAAGCGAGAAAAACATATATCTTTTTGCTATAAACTTATAATTATGCAATATGCATACATTTTAATTCGATTCAACTATATACAAAGCAAATTATACAATTGCAGCGAAATAGGCCAACGAATTATACAATTTAGGCCAGCGAATTATGCAATTTAGGCCAGCGAATTATACACTTGTATATGTATAGCGAATTATACAGTTTTTATGTTTGCTATGGAGCGCAATTATGCAAAGTTTGCTATATTATACAAATATGAATTTTTTGTTTGCTATATGTGAAAGTTGCCCTTCTTTTTAACTCCTTAATTAAATAGAAACTCCTACTAGAACTTGTAAAATGGCTCAATAGGCCCAAATGTACCTTTTTTTTTATGGAAAAATTACTAAAATACACTACTTTAATTTATTTAATTTCATTAATTCCCTACTGATGTATTAAATTACAAAAATCCCTTTTTTTATCCCAAATGATACTAATTAAATTTTATACATTAAATTTCAGTCCAACACATAAAAAGATACTCAAATTCACAATTTAAATTAGATACTTTAATTTCTATATATTTATCAATAATTCATATAAATATGATACTTAAATAACAGATGTATTGTATGATACACATATACTATTATTTGATACCTTAATATATACGAAATATAAGTAAAAATAAAACAAAGAATCATTCTATCATGATCACCAAAAAATGATACTTAATAAAATTAATTGAACATACTAACAAATATATTCAAAAATCATGGTAAGATTGAAAAGATACTTAATTCAATTCATCTTATACTAACATATAAAAAAACAGGTTAACATGATACTTACAAATTACTAATTGAAACTATATATACAAACGAAATATTAAATTTAAAATATATTTCTTTGATACATTAAATTTCATGTCCAACACATGAAAAGATACTCAAATTTTAGCTATAACAGTTACAGAAAAAAAAAATTCAGTCATTTATATTTATGTATCATTTCTATTTTATAAAGTATCCAGAATTCTTAAAAATAAGGGATTTTTGGTAAATATCGATATTATAGGGATAGAATGTAATTTATCATTTACAGTATGTCATTTGCCTAATTTTTACTTTTTTTATATATAAATAACTATCTAATTAGATATACATTCGAACTATATATATTAATCTTACCTAGCTATAATTTTAAATAACTACCTAGCACTAAAGAATTTTATATCATATTTGAATTTGAAGTAAGGAACATTGAGATACACTACTCTCTAGAAAGTAGTATAGAATAGAGCAATTAGTTATGCATAATAATATATTCCATATATATATAGCTTTCACTTTTTGTCATTTGGTAAGTAGAACAAGGCCTTAATGCCCTATTTGTTGCATCATTTTTTAAAAATTAATATCTTTAATTTGAGAATATTTCAAGCCCAATATTCGTAATTCTGAATATATAAACATATAAACGACAACAATAAACTACATAGATTGAAAATAAAACTTTTACAAAGATCATAAACCAAAAGGAAATATGTAAAACTTTTAATTTGCACGGTACACTTCACTTGGACACAATTGAACAGTAGGACAAAACCAACATCATTTATTTAGAAAGCAAGGGTGGATATCTCCTTAAATTCACGGGTTCACGTAAACTTGATATCTTATATACAAAAAGTATTTGGCTATGAAAAATGAACTCATTCAGTATATATATCGAATTTAATCCGTCTTAAGAAGTCGGATCCGGATCGAATATCAGCATTGACGATGAAGACATTACCCGAAACATATTATGAAGAATCGTAGATTAAATACCTCACCGCTGATGTTAAAGCCGGATTAGTCGTTCCCGATGTTGTTAGAGGAATAGTTCTCCTAGTAACATTATTGAACCATTTAGTTTGCATAAGCCCTTCTGTTAATCTCTGATTTGAAATATCCTGATGCTATTGAGTTCACTCTGATATTGTCTACTGCCAATTCCATCGCCATATTCTATCATTCATTAAATATTTAAATATATTTGAATACTAATGCAAATGTATTGACCATTTATATGACATAATTTAAATTTCGAGTCTAACAAAAAATTCTTGTATCTATGGTTATTTGTATGCCCATTCAATTGTTAATTAATTCTTCTTATCTATAACACTTTTTATGTAAGTTTGAATGCATAGTAAAAAAAATCATATAAATTTGGGAAAATGATAAATATATCCTTAAACTATCGTAAGTGATATGCAATACCCTTCGTCATACTTTTGGAATATTGATGTCTCTGCCGTTCAAAAACTAGAACATATATACCCTTTATACTAACGGAAATACACGTGTCTTAATCTTATTCACTGATCCGACATTTATTGATGGATGAGATAATGTCACGTGTCTCTATTTTTGTCTTCCGTTAGAGTGAAAGACATATATGGTCTAGTTATTAGAAACTAGGGTTGGGCGTTCGGCGGTTCGATTCGATTTTGTAAATTTCGGTTCGGTTTTTGATTTGCAAAATGTGAACCAAACCAAATTGAAATAAATTCGATTTGGTTCGATTATTAAAATTTCGGTTCGGTTTCGATTTAACCAAATTTAATAATCAATGGTACATTTTTCAAATTTCAATCACTATTGACATTGGGCATTAAAATTTACAAATTTTGATCTTCTCTTTGTAAAGGCAGATCAATATTGTGATGATATTTATATAGAATTTGATGGAAACTAAATTTGACTCTTTAGAGCAAATCACAATATTAACGCAAAATTAAGGAACGAAACTACATAAGTATTAAGAAGCCGACAAAATACTGAAAATATTAATATCTCTTGACAAAGAACAAATTACTAATGAGAGAGTGAGAAGAGTGAAGAATCCAAGATTGTTAAGGTGACAAACCATCTAGGAGGTTTGCCACAGCCGGCGGCGGTTGCCGCCTCGCCGATCTGTTAAGGTGTGGAGTTTAGAAATTTCGGTCGAGGAGTCACTGGTCTTAGGAGTTAGGACTTAGATCTCTGAAGTTTAGGATTCAAATTGGGCCTTTTACAGACTACATTTATAACTTATAAATTTAAGTATAAGAATATTTTGGTTTTTCGATTAATCGAATTAAAATAACTAAAAATCGAAAATCAAATCGAAAAATTAAATTTTTAGGATTTCAAACCGAAATCGACCGAACAAACCGAAAAACCGAAATTAAAAAAAAAAAATCGATTTGGTCATTTTTTTCGGTTGAACCGTATTATGTCCAATTCTAACAGGGACACCAATGTCCCTAAAAGTATGACGGAGATACCTGTATACTATTTACGATAGTTCAAAAGTATATCGGTTATTTTTCCTTATAAATTTTGATTGAGAAAGTGATGACTAGATACACTTGAAATTTGGATTCTTCTGAGTAAGTACTTACCTTATTCAAACCAGCCATTGAAGATTCCTGACGATGCACCCGTCACCATCACTACTTTTCCGTTAAGGTCTTCCATGGCTCCATTTTTAATATACTTTGATGTGTTTGCAGCTAATAATAATGTACTTATAACGTAATTTTGAGATTTAAATACTCAAGAAAATAAGTAGTCGGATATATTTTAATTTGCACACACCTCATGGATGTATAATAAATAGAATGTCAATATTATCATATCAGCATTTGAATATAATAAATATGAGTTTAAAGTTTAAAGGGCAAAAATAATTGTTAAAAATTTTAAAGGGGTACATCAATTTCTTTTTTAATCAAAAGAGCAAAATCATTGATCAGCGATCTTGTCCCAACTTTTTTTACTTTTACAAGAAAATCGCTGCCCGTGCAGCATTTTCATATAAAGAATTCTTTTAAATCGTTGCCTAGACAGTGGAACTTTTTTTTATTCTTTTTTAAAAATTTAGTGCCACGGCAGCTAGGCAATTATTTTAGTTAATTAATATTTTTTAAAAAAATATTGCTACCATTTTATTTCTTATAATCGTATTAAGTGAAATCTTTATTAACAATTGATGCGATTTTTATTTTGACCAAAAAAAATTACCAATATTTAATACGATATTTAAAAAAAATAATTGGCAGAAAATGTAAATAAAAAATCAGAACAAAAAAAAGTGCAGAAATCGCTGTCAAGACAGTGATTTCTTTTAAAAAAAAAATTACCCACTAAAATCGCTGCAACAACAGCGATTTTAAAAAAAAGTTTTTTGTTATAAAACGCTGCTATTGCAACGATTTTAGCTTTTTTTTAAAAAAATGCCAAAAAACGCTTTATTGACACCGATTTTCTCTTTTTAAAAAAGAAAAAAAATATAAACAAAATCACTGCGTTAGTAGCGATTTCTCCCTTTTTATTAGAAAAGAAATTGATATACCCATTTAAAATTTTTGACGACTTTTTTTGCCCTTTAGGCTTCAGACTCTAATAAATATAATACTTTAAAAGCTTAAATGCTTTATATAAAAGTTAATAAGAACGATAGATTAATAACTAAGTGATACATTATCTCATCATTTTTCAATTTAAACAAGTAAAAATAAATATAGTGAACAAATAAAATAAAGGGATGAAGTACTAGTACTTTCAATTAATTATTACTTCAATGTTTATAAAAAGTGTGAATATATAGGTGATTTGTTTATTTTTATTAACTATAACTTCAAGGTTTACAAAGAGAGCGAATATATCAGTGATTTGTTTATTTTTAAAGAAAGAAATAAATATTGGAAATACTTCTATACTTTGACACAAATTATTAATTTTATTTTTTGAACTATTGAAAGTTTTAAAAATGCTATTTACTTGATAATTGAACTTAAATACAATTTCAATTTTACAACATTAATGAAATACATTCTAAATTTTCATCAAATTTAAAAGTGTTTCCAACGTTTCTCTTGATTTTTTAAATTTTGTAGACAATAATGGCTAAGAAGAGGATAATTAGAGGGGACTAATAATTCAAGCAATATATAAATAAAGAAAAAACTGGTCATCAAGTTTACTTATATATAAGTTCAAAAATTATAATTAATGTGTGCTTATTGGTTGACTACACGTTAGAATATAATAATTGGTATTGTCCTTTTGATATAGTCAGAGACATTGGATCCGAAGAAATAATTAAGTTACGTTTGATTATAATTCTTGCCAAAAATAAGTAGAATAATGTCATGTTGAACTGTACTTAAATAGGATCTAAAAGAATAAAAAATGAGTTGAAAAGTAGGTTATAAGTTGTTTATCAATTTCAAATATAATTTGAAAATATAATTTGAAGTTAAATTTTAAATTTTCATAACTAAACATAAATTTTTAAATAAAAAGATATTCCAACATAAAAATGAACCATTTTTGTGATAATTTTCGAGTTGAAAGTAAAGAATACTTACCATTCGAGTAACTTTCTCTGATAGATATAAATAATCATAGATTCTACGTGTCATCGAAAATATATTTGATCTATGGCTCATTGTACTAGGTTTGTCTTGATAAGTGAAATTATGAATTTTGAAGTGATTGCACTATCAATTTTCTATCCTTCCATTTTGCAGTTCCTGAAAGAATTAATTAACTCATCTTTTTAATTTTTATTCCTATTAAAAAATCCAAATTTATTTTATTTTTGTATTTTAAAGTGATTGCAAATTTTACTTGACATGAATGGCGGCATCAAACATGATTGAGGGTTACTTTACGTTAAGAGTAATTATAAAGGTTGAGTTTTATCAAATTTAAGTGTTCATCTGATAAAATCGCTAGTAAAAAAGTTCAAATTACAATTCGAACCATCTCTCAAATCATTTCTCATATTAGAAATACTTTGCAATACTACAATAACTTCTCAGTGGGCTTATCACATCAAAGGCATGCAAAATCAACCCTTATTGACATGTGTCTCCAACATAGTAGATAAATCATTATATATATGTGTAATTTTTTATGAACTAAATTCGTACTTTATATTGACATGAGATTGTTATAAGAATCTATAAACTTAAAATGCAGGATTCACCTTAAGGATTAGAGTGATGAGAAAATCGGGACACCTAGTAAGGAGGTTCTAGCATCAACGATGAAGACATTATCCGAAACATATTCAGAAGAATCGTCGATTAAGTACCTCACCATTGATGTTAAATTAAAGCTAGATCTACCGGTACTCAATTATAGATTACCTGTAATGCCGGCATTGTTAATCAAGGCATCAATATGTCCATAGGCATCATAGGCTAACAAGAAAACTGTGAATTACATAAGAATTTTTCTGGGAATTAGTATAGAAATTTACAGGAAAATAAGTTTCCTACGTATTGATCCTCAAGAAAGTCCCATGCTATTCACACTTTTCTTGTAGTGTAACTCTCTCTATTTAAAAAAGGGAAAATGCACAAGTACCCCCTCAACCTATGCCCGAAATCTCAAAGACACACTTATACTATACTAAGGTCCTATTACCTCCTGAACTTATTTTATAAGTAATTTTCTATCCCTTTTTAGCTTACGTGGCACTAGTTTGAAAAAAAAGTCAACCATCGTTGGGCCCACAGGATAGTGCCACGTAGGCTAAAAAGGGGTAAAAAATTATTAATTAAATAAGTTCAGGGGGGTACTAGGACCTTAGTATAGTATAAGTGTGTCTCTGAGATTTCGGGCATAGGTTGAGGGGGTACTTGGGCATCATCCCTTTAAAAAATAATAAACTAATTTGACTTGACATGAAATTTAGTAAAATATACAAGAATTTAATTTCATAATTTTAAGCATGTTATGTGAAAAGTTGAAATTTATATATTTTCACAAAAAAAAACATCACTATTTTTCAAATATACTAAAAAAGTAAAGGAGTTCGTTATTTTGAATCATATTATAAGCTCAACAAATCACCTAAGATAGAACAACATTGGTTGGACTCTTTTCCTCTTTCTTTATCTTCATCAATGGGCTCACTTTTTCAATTTCGAACCACTCAAATCTCTTTGAAACAGTTCAAAATTTTAAATATGAGTCCATATCGACGTTTGCGGCATGTTGAATTTTAAAATTTGAGCTTCAAAGCTCTTTAATGGCACATTTCAATTGGCATCAACTCAAATTTTCATTTATTAATTAGTTAGACTAACTATTATGTATCTGTATCTTAGATACATGTATATGGAAGCGACATATATATATGTTCGAGGTGGAAAACATGATAGAATCGTAATTATACAAATTAAAGGAATGAGTGGTAATTAAGTACTAGACTAGTAAAATTTATTGAATCCATCCCATTTTTTGGTGAACCTTTGTTATTCAATTGATACAAGTAACTGTTAAAAAGGAATAGTGATAAGAGTTGAAAATTAAGATTTGGTGGTTAGTAAATTGGTAAGATTTGCAACTCTTTTTTGACTTTGCTATATTTACCTATGTCATTAGTGACATAAACAGGATTTTATCCTTCTATAAATAGAGCATTCTTGCTCATTTGTAGAACACACTAAAGCTAGAGAGAAAAATCACTTTGACTGAACACACTAAAGCTAGAGAGAAAAATTATGAAATTAAATTCTTGTATATTTTACTAAATTTCATGTAAAGTCAAATTAACTTATTATTTTTTAAAGGGATAATGCCCAAGTACCCCCTCAACCTATGCCCGAAATCTCACAGACACACTTATACTATACTAAGGTCCTATTACCTCCCTGAACTTATTTTATTAATAATTTTTTATCCCTTTTTAGCTTACGTGGCATTATCTTGTGGGCTCAACGATGGTTGACTTTTTTTTTTCAAACTAGAGTATAAATAATCATATAATATATTGTTTCTACAAAATGTTAAATTTGAAAGAAGTGAATGAGGTATTAAATAAAATAAAAATGAACAACAAGAGAGAGTTGGTCTGATGGTAAGCACTTTTCACTTCTAACCTTAAGGTTGTGAGTTTGATTCCCCAAGACAACATAATGTGTGAGATTCTGGTCAGGGTTGAAAAAAGATGAGATAGGTGTGGGGGTGGGTGGGTGGGGAATATATACATACATTATATATATAAACAAAACTCATTTTTATAATGATAAATTTATCATATATACATTTTAAGAACAAAATAATTTTTTGTATAGAAAATGTAGTCATTAATGACGAAATTAGAATTTGTTCAACTACGAAATATATATAACTTTAGAGACAATTGATTTCATCACTGAATGAAGTAAAATAATTAGCAACAATATTATTTTGTAGGTAGTAATTACCTTTTTAGTGACAAAACATACTATTAACTACAAAAATATATTTTTTACAACAATAAATTTGTCTCAAATGTTTAAGCATTTCGGGACCATTTTTATTTTTGTAGTTAATATAATACTTTTAGCGCTGAAGCACTAAATCGTCTTTGTATACTTTTAGAGACTCATTTAGTAACGACTGAGTGACGAATTATTTTTCGTCACACAAGATTTTAGTGACAAAATATAATTTATTAATGACTAAATTATTTGTTCCTGATAATCAAATTTGTTATAGTGAACATAGAGAAGAATCAATTTGTACTCACAATCTTGACAAATAAAATTATTTTTCTTATATTCGTACTTGAGAAAATTTGTTGCAAACAATTTCGTAATAACAAAGTTTAAATGAGAAAAGGTGATATGAGGTATTAGGGTGGTGTAATGGTGTTAGGAGAGTAAAAAGACTGAAACATTGTGGGAATTTTAATTTTTCTTGAATTTGAATTTTTTTTTTTTTTTTTTTTTAATTTGAAGTATTTGATAATCAAGAATAGTGGGCATGTTTTGATCTCTTTATAAATATTTCACGTTTTATGGAATATTCAAGATTTTAATCTTAGTGAATGTCAACATTATTTTTCCTCTAACATTCCAATTCTAGATAGAGATGGCAATGGTGCAGGTGGTGCAGGTGCGGGGTAGACCCCTAAATATAATACACAAAGACTTTGCCCCGCCATGCCCTACATCACCTCGTAGTGATTTAAGTAAATTCAACTTGACATGGGGTGTAGGAGGTGAAGAAAAAAAAGATAATAGATGAATGAATCACTTGAAAGTGGGAGGTGGAAATGATGTGAAATTTAAGATAAATTAAAATTAAAAGTCAAAAAGTAAGAGAAAGAAAAATAAAGTTAAAAAAAAATAAAGGAAAACTTTAAGATAAAAAAGATACATTTTAAATTAAATTAACATGTGTCATATAATGATTGGTGTGTGAACACACTTGCTTTGTAAAACTTGGAGCTGATCGAATAATGACATAATAATATATGTTCAAAATTGTTTAATAGTGTAATAGGGCAGTTACAAAGTTAAAGTGTCTTTTTACAAATCCGAGACAACATCAATGGTGACTTTATGTCTTCTCTCATTTATTATATATGTGTGTATATTTGCCTGTGAACTCATTCGGTATTTTACATTAATCTGAGATCATTGTATAATTTTAAAAAATAAAATCCACCTTTATAATTAAAAGTAATGAGAAAATGGGGACACTTGATAATTATTTTAGTGTATGAAAAGAATGAGTATATTATTGTTTATGGATATCATTCAATTTAGGTAATATATATCAGTTTGTATACCAATTCATACACTATGCATAGAGTTATGAATATGGGCTGATCCATTTTGTTCGGGTTAATTTATACAGGTTTTAAAAAGGGCAACTTTCACATATAGCA
>JAKWIY010001730.1:0-16333 GCA_027704805.1 Solanum corneliomulleri | reverse complement strand
CCTAGGACAAAACTAAAGCTTCAAACAAGGATTCAACTTTCAGGATCAAACTTCTATAATAGTTTTTTGGCGCCAAGCAAGCTAGACTTAACCAAGTCTAAATTTAACACGTCTGTCATATCCAAGTGCCCCTTAATATGCATCAAATTCGGTATTTTATGAGAGAGCTAAGCACATTGAGATTGACTGTCTCTTTCTTAGAGAAAATATATTTATGCACTATTGTTACAAAAATTTATAAAGTCGAGTGATCAACTTGAAGATATCTTCATGAAGACCCTTGTAGCTATATTTAATTGAATAATACCTTTAAATTATTGAGATATTACATGTTTAGATCTTTGTGTACGATGTTTAGGCAGATGAGTTGCTTAGGATAATAAGACATTTCATTGTTGATGTTGGCCTTATGATTGTTGTTGGTTGTCTTTGTAGGGATGTTAATCTGTGAGGTTTTTTTGTATCCCATTATGTTATATCTGATTATTAACTACTTCATTAGTATAACTTGTATATGTATTGTTAAGGAGATGGGAGAAGTATAAACTGAAATGTTAGTCTATTGTCATTCTCATGCAATAAATGTGGTTATTTGGGTGTAAAAGTGTCATTTAACCATTGTGGTGGTCCATTGGCTCGGGTAACATGCATGATAAATACTAAGGTTCGCTCATTACAAATGTGCGTACATAATATCTCTAAATAAACTCAGAAATTATATTGGTAGAAACTGCTAGTTGGTTCGAATACCACCCTAGTACATGTGATTGTTTGAGTGTGAGTTCCATGAGTGAACCAAGTTTACCTCTTCGTAGTGTATTGTAATATATTGATTCATGAGTTGTCAGTATTTATATTTAAATGATGAGATGGTTATTGTATATACCGAAATTACATGTTTAACATTGTAAATGATATCTTAAAAGTCCTTGGTGTTTCGGGTTATATTAAAAGTGTGATGAATCACATATAGGTGATTGTTATGACTTTAGATATGTTCCAAGCGATTGTTAATTCAAAATATGAATCGGGAGTTTTCTTATTCACAAGCTTGCACTATATTATATTGTTAGTCTGGTGGTCTAGAACATATTCGACTAGGGGGATTTTAGTCAAGGTTCAACAAAAGTCATGTAGGCAGTGGTGGGCTCAGAAATTTTACCAAATGGGTTCAACATAAAAAAAGAAAAAACATAAATAAACGAATAAATTAACAACAAAAGAAAGCATGATTGATCAAAATATTCATTACAATTATATTGTGCGAGTCTTTCATTTCTTGAAACCAATTCATAATATTATCATCAGAAACCAAATTAATTATTTTTTTCTAAATAAGGTATACTAAATCCTCTAATTAGTTAATATTCCATTCAATTTTCCATTTAACTTTTCATAAACTTCATTGCCGAAAAATCTCTTTGTACTGAAACTATGTTTACTGGCAAGAGCAATGCAAATTTCACAAGGCGAAATACAAGGTAATAATTTAAATGTTTCTTTACGTTGACTATCTTTCAAAAAATATCATCAAGTTATTTTAGGGTAAAGAAAATATCATCAACATCACGGACATCAACAATATATGTCGCTAACTAAATCTTAAGTGTAATCATCATATTTTAACCAAAATCATCAGGACGTAATTAAGTCATTCTCGGATTCAAGTAAGCAACTCCAATAAGTAAATTTGTTCTCACCTTATTAAAACAATCAGTGTGTTATTGAAGTTGTCGATAAATCATCTTAAGATAAACTTTAACAAGATAATGATGTGAGATAGTATACTCAGTACCATTACATCTAGATTTTTCAAAATTCACATAGAACTCATACAAAATTAGGTCTCAAAATGTCATACTCAACAAAAAAATTTGAATACATTCTCCATAAGTGAATCTCATCCTTCATCCTTTACATTTTGCAATCATGTATTCACCACTTTAGTAAGTTAAATGACATTTGTATTATCCTGTTTTTCTTCATTAAGCTCATTTGTAATACCTAAAATATCTTTCATCAAGTGCAATATTAAAGCCATCTCAAATATTTGATAAATTCTAAGATATTATGTTGCTCTGGCGCTCTCTTCAACAAATTAATAATCAACATCAATAATTTTAAATACACCAACAAGAGTCAACGAAAGCTAATGAACAAAACAATGGATTGCATGAGCATATCTACTTTTTTTGACCCATAAAAATTTAAGGCCACTCACCCGCCCTTGCATATCGCTTGCTTCATAATAACATTTCCCATGTATATGATATACACTTAAAATATCGAGAAAGAAAACTAACAATTACTTTTTTAAAAAAAAAAACATAAAGCACTAGTATTATGAACATGAACAATCCCAATAAAGCTTTAAATTATAAATCTCTATTTAACACATATCCAAAATAATTTTCATTTTCTATTTATGTGACACACCACAACATTCATCAACTAGCAATGACAAATAGTAACCATTTAGATCCATCATAACAACTTAATTGATTCAATCTTACACGCAGTGAAGATACCTTTCTCAATTTTATGAGAAGTAAAATTATTATATTTAACAATTTTATTCCGTTGTTATGGAAAAGTCAATGCAGAAAAATAGGGGCAAGTAACTCTTTTGAGTAACTTGGAATTACCCAACCCAGTCTAGATTTGAAAGAAATTGGAGTTATTAAGGTGTAGGAAAACCTTGTAATAAATAAGATATCTAATTGTGAATTTTATTACATGATGTATAGAAAAGATGATAAAAAACTTGTACCAGTTTACAAAATCGAATTTGGAGAGTAGTACTTCCAAAAATAATATTTTAGTGAAAGGATACATCCTGCCTCCGTCAGGGGAGCTAGAGCGGGATTTTGGTCTCTAGTGCGGTAAGATTTTAACTCCCTGAATCATATTTTTGATCCATAGAACCTATTCTTTGGGTTATCATTGATGGGGAAGGGTTTTGATATAAGAACTATGGTGGAAATAGCCCTAATTTGGGTATTATGATCATGGGTTTCAACCATTGTTCATAGTTTATTAGTATTCAGAAATTTAGTGTTTCTTTATTGTCTTCCGTATATAAATTGTTGTTTGTAGACCACAAACAAGAGGAACAAACATGTCAAAGGAAGGATCAAATTGTCTAGGTTTTCTAGCTTATTTCAAGGTAGGTGATGATTCTTATTCTATAATTGTGTGATATACACTTGGTTTGCTTCGTTTGTGATACTGTATATTATGCATGTTTCAATATTAGTGATAGATCTGGAATGAAAATGAATATATATATAATATATATCTATATCTATATATATATATATAATATATATAATATCTATATCTATTATATCTATATAGCGATACAGTAAAATCATGATTAAATGGTGATCTTGATATGTTATTGTGATGTGTGATGGGGATCGGCTGCCACGTACGTTCCTGCACACTAACTTGAAACAGATTGTCATATTCCAGCATGCTAACTATATCGATTTCCTTGTTCCAGCATATATATTTGATCAGATTGCCACATTTCTACATACTAACAATTTGACTTTGGGTGTCATGAAAGGACCAACTATGTGATGAATCATATGAATTGTGATGTTGATTCTTATGATAGTATTAAGTATGTTGTTATTGATGAATGTGTTATAATGTTGTAATCGATTGTTTATGTTTCACTAGTGGGATAGTGTTAGACCTAAACTACTTTAACTAACTACGCACAGACATGTCAAGGTCTTAGGCATTGGTCTTGACATGAATGGGGGCAAAACAGTGCAAACACAGGTTCAAGGTGCTTGCGTGTTGGCAAAGCAACTTGAACATGCAAGGCTTACGTGCGGGCTAGGGTCATCGGCAAGGCAGCGTGTTGGCTTTACAAGGCAAAGCTGTGAGGACTTGACGATGGGAAAAACAAAGGCATTTCACGTGAATTGCTGAAATAAAACTAAGTGTTGAAGGGCAGCTAACATATTCTAAGTATTGGAAGCTGGCTGAAATATTTTAAGTGTTGGAATGTAGCCTGAAATATTCTAAGTGTTAGAATATTAATATTTGGATAAGGATGTAATTTGAATTATATTCTATCTGTTAGAAATATAGTTGTTGGAAACACTAGTTTGAATCTTCTGTGACAAGTGTTGAACATGTGTCATTTGTATCTGCCATATGTAACTGCCATGTGGAGAAATTTTATAAAGGTGGAAATTTCTTTTAAGGCTGAGGATTGTTATTCTGGCCTTAGAGAAATTCGTGAAAACTTCCCATTGTATTTATATAAGATTAATAGAGGTTGGGACGAGTTTCTATACATTCTGTTCGCTGTTTAACTTTGCTGGTTAAGTATTTCTATACTTAGTCAAATATGTGTAAGTAAGATAGGCTGAGTGTTGCATACGTTTGCAAGACTGCCTAAGGCGGTGTTCGGTAAAAATAAATCAACCCTCTTTCAGATAGCCACGTAATTCTACCAGTACACTATGGTTTTGTACTAATTTTCCTTTTGTTCTTCTCTTTTGTTGAGTACATGGCATCTTCCGGCAGCTATTGACACAACTCATTTATAAGATCAGTGACCGTTCCAATACAAGGGTGAGATAGTTCTTCCGTGCTGCCTTGAGTTCTCTTTGTTTAAGTCCACTCTTTTCAGACTCAAACTATTTGTTAAGGTGATGTTAGTTTTGGGGTTGTACCCCATATTCTTAGACATGTTGTTGTTAGAATTTTGGTACATTGACTTTCATGTTATTCTAAGTTTATTTTTCCCATTTTTTAGTTTATTAGACTTGCTTCTGTAACATAAATATGTTAGTTTAGATTATGTACTTTAGTGGGATGGTAGTATTGGTTCTCCCACCAGAGTGTTAGTGTAGATGTCAATCACGACAGTTTGGGTCATGATATTATTATTTTTTTGAAGCTTTTTTCAACAAAAGATCTCTTATTTTATCACACAACCTCTCATACCATGAAAGAATTTCAAAAAGTTACCTTTGCTTAATGCTAACTCATCTTATCGATGTTCATGAAATATCATTCCATGATTCAAATGGAGTCTCACCACCTCAACCAAAACTTTTAAACAAATTGTGTGCTCTAGTTTGGTTTGGTTAGATTGCTTAACAAATGCATCTTGAATTGATTGATCTTGTCCCACTATTAGATCTTCATACTTCTTCATTGTGTGGTCATTAGCACTATTCGATCCACCAATGTGTACATTTAATATTTTTTTGTGTCAACTACTATTGTGATATCACTTGACATAGTCTGATTAAAGAATTATTTTGTAGGTGAAGACAATGGTGATCTCCGATAACTTCTACAAATTTTTTCCTTATGCTGAAAGTTCAACCATGATCTTGTTTTATTTGTACATACATATGGAAAAATTAAGTAATGCTTACCTATCGGTGCACCACATTTGACCCATGTTTTAGCTAAGTTGATAGTATATATTCATGTATTTGAAGTATAATTACTATATACTTAATCATACATTCATATTAACCACGTGAAAAGGTAGGGTGTCAGTTGGATGATTTTGTTTGTTGGGGTGCACAAGATAACTACTCATCATGTTGTTGTCAAATCATCAAATCCTATTTCAAAACATCAACCATTTCAATATATTTATCTTATTAATTATTCATAAAACAAGAGAATGTGCGAAGTTTCTCCTTATTTTATCACTCTCATATACTTTCCTTCTGATGCGGACATCCATCAATTTGTTTCAATAAAACGGAGAAGAAGATTCTTACTTTAGAAAAAATGTCTTTATATTGTAACATTTATTACAATCATTAATGTTCTTCTCTTACTTTGGTAACTTTATCAATTTTGTTATTCCTTTGGAATTTCCATACTAAGTTTTTGCTTTAAATAGACGTATATAGACACTTGCAACTAGTGGTGTACAAATCAAACTGAAAATGAATAACATTAGATCGAGTCAATTAACAAAATATGTTATTTGATATTTTGTTTGATTTGATTTGGTATTGAAATAGAATCCAAGTATACTTTGTTGATTTTGTTCAACTAAAAAGAAGTCAACTTGAGATCAAATCAACTCGACATTAAATATAATTTTTAAAAAATAATTTTAAACATAAAAGTAGAGGGTGTCAAGTGGGCTGGTTGGGTTGAAATTTATGATATTAAAATGGGTTGAAATAGAAATCGAGTTGGGTCTTGACCTGCCCAAGTTTACTTTGGGTTCAATGTATTGGGTTGGGTTTTGACCCAGCCATTTTGACCCGATTAATCTCAATAATTTTAATATAATGATATTTAACTTTTTATAATCATAATACGAATTTCAGCTCAAGATTTTTTCTTTAAAAAAATAACAAATGGATAGGTAAATCCTAAAATATGTTGACTAGATAATAATTCATAACTTTAATAATAGAAAATATCTTAATAAAGAATTTCAAAACGGTTGAAACAGGAGATTAAATTGGGCTAAATTAAGATCGCTCTTAAAATGGATTATGCTTGAATAAGTTGACATTGAACTAAATTCAAATTATCTTGAGCCCAACCCCTATAATTCTTGATGGGTTGGACGGGTTACATATGTTTGGGTTTTTTTCACCCCTCCCCCTCCAGGAGCTCCCACCCCTTTTTCTCCCTTGGTGACTCGAACTCGCAACCTTTAGGTTGGAAGTGAAGGGTGCTTACCATCCGAGCAGCTCCCTCTACAAAAATGTCACACTTCGAGTCTACACCCTGGACATGGTCGGCACCCAACGACCATTGCTGACCGTAAACGAACCCTTGGCCAGACTTAGTTAACTCAGCGGAAGACTTAACTTAACTCAAGTATAAATCTGGAAACATTCTCATGAAAACACTTTAAATAATAGTCTTGGCCACATATGACACTTAAGTCTCAAAACAATATATGTATGGTTGAATACATCACCAGAAGAAAAATTAGGCCAAAAATTAGGATAACATTCTGGGAAATTCAAACTTCCATCGAAGAGAAGCAAATGAAAGTCTTTCATAAAAATTCTCGTAGAAGAATGAAGTTTTCATCCTGTACATGAAAGATCATAAATTAGTAAATGCTTCCAATTTCAAAAAAGAATACCAATTGTGTCAAATTTTCCATTGTTGGAATAGTTACGAAATCTCAATGAATAGGATCAAACAACATTCCATGATATTTACATGAGGTTCCTCTTTAAGAAAGTCCCCTAGAGGTCTTAGTTGATCCACAATTTATGTTTCATTTTTCGTTTCCTTTTCGTTTGTTTCGAGAAATATATCGATCAATTCTGGTTCTTTCTTTTTTCTCTTGATTCTTCTCCGGTCGAGATGCATACATCCTGTTCATGGATTAGCAAAAATGTGAAAATCTCTATTTGCCTCTGCCATTCTATGAGTCTCTTCCTTTTTGCGTATGTCATCGCCACTCCCTTTGGCAGCTTCCACTAATTCAAAACTCAATATTTTCGGGATGCCGCTAATAACCAAAGAATGTCAAGTACTTTTGCTTGTGTGGATCCTACTTCAGTGGGAACTTGATGAGTCGATACACCTGCACGTCTTGCATTTAGTGTTATATCAGGAGTTAATCCACGTATTGCTTGAAGTAAAATGGATAGTGGATTTGTTTCTGTCTTTCGTTGAATCTTTCTCAATCTGCAAATAAAGAGATACACAAACTTACTGTCTGACTATCCATTTGTCTATGAAGCATCTACTACTAATAAGATGTATGTTGGAATAAATCCCACAACATTCTATAAAGGAAATAGAAGAACAATTAAACAGTGCTATGGGATGCAAGGAGGCTCACCACTAACTCTGAATGCTCATGTCACGACCCAAAAATGGGCGTGATGGCACTCGTCTTATCCCACCAAGACAAGTCAGCCTAAAACTCAACCATTACAATAAAGTGCAGAAATAAAATATAAGTTACTTAATAAAACCCCCAAAACCTGGTAGTCACGTGTACAAGCCTCTAAAGTATTACAATTGATTCAAAAGAAAAACTCAAGTCTCAAATGAACTTGTTTCTATAATAGAACAAGATCATAATTAAGGAGAAGAAACTCTACTGCGATGGAAACAGCTACCTGACAAATCTCCAAGAAACCTCAGACAAGGAGAGGGAAATATCACAAAGTCCGGGCTAGTAACCTACAAAAAAATTGGTAGTAGCAAGGTTGAGTACAAACCACACGGTACCCAGCAAGTAAAATGTCTAACACAAGCTAAGGGGATAAAAAAATACGGGTACTCCTACCACCCCCAGAACCTCCACAACTACAACCTGCATTAAAATAACCCCACCTAACAGCTCACAGTTACATAGCACGTAGCTCAACCACAACACTTAGACAAATTACATATCCTCAAAACACACTTCAACAAATTACATATCATCAACAACAATACTTCAACAGATTACATATCCGCAATAACAAGCTCAATATTGATCAATCACAAGTTTTGCAGAAAGACAATCAGAAGATCAGCAAAATACGATATCAAGTTCACTAATGATAAGTATGTGCAATGCAATGGAATGCAATGTCAAGTATAATGATGCATGTCTGACCTAGTGATACACACCCGCTGTCTCTCAGTCCGGGACCCATGGGGGACATATCTGTCCATGCATCTGTCGCGGCGCACGACACGACCCTGATAATAGTAACCATCGCGGAGCACGATACGTCCCTCGAAATATAGTATCCATCCGCGGCGCGCGATACGTCCCTCGAAATGGAACATCCTCTTAAGTACCCATTCTTTCTCAATGCACATACACTTGTCACAACCAATGCCTCAGAATAATGCAGATGACAAGTTCCACAAATAATGAGGAGATGACCATTTTCATAACATCGCACAGTTCACAACCACCAAACATGAAGTTACATCAACAATGATTCGACAAGCCTTCAACCCTTTCTCAACACAACACACATAAACAATTAATCACATTGCCTTTTGTTATCCCCATTCTTTTCATCATTAGAATTAATCAATGTGGACAAGTCAACCCGTCACCAATCCCGTTACTTCCCAACATATACCACAAGGACATACACGCATTCATACACTAACAAGAGTTTAGAAATCCACTTGCCTCAAATAGTCGAACAATGACTCCAAAACTTGAGCCTTCCTCCTTTTTGTTGACTTCCAAACCATAAAATCTATATCAAATAAATAACCACGATATGATTTCGAAACTAACAATATTAATATTGCTATATATCTCTAGCTTAGACCCAAAACTCATCCAAATTTATAATAAATTTCTAAATCTTTATTCCAACCAATTGATCAAATCTCATATTTTCTGAATTTCAAGTTTAGGGTTATCTTAATTCTCCGAATACATAATTATAATGATTTTTTTTATATACATAATGCACCCACTATTTAACACATATCTCAATATATCAAAACCTTGAATCCTAATATGATAATCAAAGGAAAATAATTAAAGCTGAAACTAACTGCCCAACACATCAATGGCGGACTACAAAACTATCTGCTGAACCACTTATTTTCAATGTTCCAATTCATATTTATCGTTCCACTATTAATAATCCTATCTGGAGTAATCATTGTCAATGGTTGAACCATAATACTTATACACATTTATAACCCCAAGTTCACATATTAGTATAATTATACACGTTTTAACCTAAAAATCTATTCCTAGTTACACAAAATTTAATAGAAAGGATAAGAATAATTACCTTGATATCTCGAGATAAAAATGTTGTTTCTCTCTCCTCCTTTTTCCTTTTCTTTTCTCCCTTTCTTTTCTTTTCTTTATCTGCGTATTTTTTTCCACGGTTCACAAGCCGTGTGCGGCTTCATTTTTTAGGGCAATTTGCCTTTTTTTATTTTATTTTATAATTATTTGTTTATTTGATTTTCTTTTTTTTTTTCTTTTTTTTTCATTATGCTTAGCAACAAAATAATCCTTTATTAAATCTAAAAATTATGTCACTCATTCTTATAAGTCATATAAATTGTTTATACTAAAAAGGTTAATATAATAATGCTGGTTAAAATTTCTAAAACGACTAACTAGGATCATTACATTATCCACCACTAAAAATCATGTTCGTCCTCGAACATATGTAGGAGAAGGAAGAATACTAAACATGACCAAAAACTTGAGGTATGATTTTTTCAAAGTCTTCTTCATCTCTCCAAGTGATCAATTCATCTTTAGCATGTTCCATTAAATATCAACTACCAAGAACTGAAGTTTTGAATGAAACTTCGGAAGATTTAACATATCACGTCATAAACCAACCAATGAACCCAATCTAAACTGAAACCCACTGGAACATAACACAATCATCACAACAAATCTTTTCTTACATAACAAGGATAACGTTCTGAATCCATACCCACTACAATCTGAAGTGAACCTAGATTAACGATCCAACACCTATTACACAACACAAACCATCATAGACCTTATCAAGATTCCCTTGTCACAACCTAATCTTTTCATGAGCTTAAACTATGAAAATCTGATCTTTAGAATCGAATACTCATCAAGGGATAATCAAACATATCTAATCCAATGAAGAACAAGATCAAGTAAGCACCCTACAAATGGTACACGCTAGGATGCAGAACTTTTTACAACACTGTCGATAACCTTAACTATTCATGAAAGCTCTTTTGTAAGTTCCCATAAGTAAGGTTGTGCATATAAAAATAGTGATATATTTCTTATTTTTCGAACAACATCAAATATGTCATAACTGAAGTGAACAAGTCTAACCAAGGATCCTACCCTATCAAGAAGACATAAGAGGATCGTACACATCCGATCCACACTAGGAATTCACCCATAGAAGTGTCACTATTATTAAACTCTTCTTCTTAACAAACAAATTATCGCCTCCAAAATTTGCAAACTATGACCCCCTCTCTTTCCATTTAAGCATTTCATGGAAAATACAAGGCACACTTAAGACTGATAAGACTAATTTCATACCTAAAAGTACTATACCATCGAGATACAACCATTGAATCACACTCAAGGTCAATTCCACTAAATTTTGGATATCAAATTTCCACTTATATTCAAATCATCATATACCTCATATCAATACTTAAGAAATTTGTGGTCACACCATAATTCGAATACGTTAGCTCATAACCTCTACTCACTATCAAATGCCTATGTAATGCATCATAACAATCTGTATCATCCAATCAACAAAGAAGTTTTGATCTTCTCAAATCCTCATTAGTTATGTAAAACTGTAAGTTCACACCGTTTAACATAAATAAGTTAACTATCATAATATGAACAATTTAGCTCCACAAAAGAGCACATAATCTTACACCCTCACTGTTTTTCACCCAAATGAAAACCTAATTTTCATAAAAATTGTTGATAAATTCCTAGTGAGTCCATACTAAACAAGTTCACATCCATAGTCATGTTATAACTTATATATGAAAGCCCTTACATCCTTTAACTTCAAACCAAGAGTCTATATTACAGGTCTTATTCCTTCACATCTCTTATATTAATCCCATGACGCAAATTTTATACCTTATCTCTTCAATACACCATATTTTTGTTCTTTCACTGACTTGCTTATTAATCTTATCATTTGATCAACATCCCATATACTTTAAACCAACTCCTTGAGAGAAATACTTTCTTAGGACTTTAACAATCAAAAGTGACAAACTCTACGATCCAAACCTTGTACATGTTTTTTTTTTTTAAATTCTCAATAACTGATACAATCGATCAATTCTTACCTTACTTATTCATACTTCGACAAAGCACATTACCAAAAACCTAAACTCACCATGAATAACTTGAAATTTGAACCCAACTATGTAACCCAATTCTTTTATCTATCAACATTAACTCATACCTTGAAATATTCTTTTTCCCTATGAATTCATGTATCTTAGCTTATCATTGGTTGTCTCTCTATCGATCTTATGATATGCTCCACTAAAAATTCAACCATACTCATTATCAAACTCAAAATGACAAAAGAATTTATAAATCATACTCGAGTTGGACATATGTACACTGCTTTCTCAAGTGTTATCCAATAATTTGTAACCAATCTAATGAACTCGTGAAACTATTACCATAACCAAAGCAAAACGGATTAAATCACACATCTCTGAACCCAATTGTCAATTCCTTTTAAGATACCTTTTTAGCCCTTGTATTAAGAGAAAATATTCATGCTCTTACTTCTTTCTAAAATCTAAACTACATCCCGCTATCCTTGTTATTATGACTTTAGCTTCTTCTTTTTTTATTCTATTCGAGCGAAATCCGAACTCCTCATAAAGCCACACTACATACCAAATAGTAGCAACCATATTCTTAGATACTAAAAACTCATCATTACAATACAAAATCCTTTTACCCAACAAACCTTAACACATAGTTGCATTCCAGCCATAATTCATCATAAAACCTTATTACCATCATGCTTAGTTAGCCCTTTCCATCCCTATGAATTCAACCTCGCCATCAAAATGACATCCCAAACCTAGATATGTCAACCATCCAAGGGATTTTTTTTCAATTTATACACACTTTCTTACAAAAAAAAATCTCCAATTTCATTCACCCAAGTGTACTCACTAAACTAAGACTTTCTTTACCCATAAGTTTGTTATTTCGATAACAATCTACTCATTTGGAGCTTAAGATAAAATTATTTGACCTTATTTAGAATTTCAGAATGCACTTCACAACCTAAATGTATTAATGTTATACCAAGACCCATCGCTAAAATTTTCCATATAAAAATTGCTTAAGTCAATCGTATTTAGTAACAAGCTGGTTGGTTTCTCAAATATAAATGTGACATTGAACCTTATTATACGAGCATGTGATCCAACTGATAACTCCTTAAGTAGTTAGTATTCATGCTTAACAATCAACATATCTATTTTTATAAACCATTAGAACCACATTGTGAAAGTCTGTTACATCCACCACTAGAACACATCATACCTATCGGTAAGATTGTATCCAAATAGACCAAACATTTTTACCTATTGAATAACTTTAAAATACTATCCAATTCGCTCTATATCAAGCCCAAGCTATATGTATTCTTTCGTAGGGCAGGTCAATAACAAAAGTAACACACTCCACAACCCCAACCAACCACGTAAGCATTAATGCTATTGTTTGTAAAATTCTAACCTTAATCGGTGCATCATTTTCTCATCATTTCCTAAGCAACCATTCATGTTGTGATAACTTTACTAATTGTAGTTTCCAAATTACAATATTCATTATCTAGCCATTATCTTTATTATTTCACTTCCAATTATCGAATCAATTATTGATATCTATACCACACAAGTATTATATTATTATTATTATTATTATTATTATTATTATTATTATTATTATTATTTTATTATTATTATTATTATTATTAATTATTATATTATTAATTTTCTATGATGACTAACCTTACTCAACTCTTTTAATATGATCACACATTCGTTTCATAAGTATATCATTTCAACCTCAATACCAGATCTAACATCAAACCAATACACGACATGCCACTGATTCACAAAAGGAACTACGCACGAGTCATCACATAAATGGAGGCGATGGAGTGAAGCAATAAGAATCAAATGGGACAAGTACGCACAATAGAGATCCAAGAATTGAAGATATTTTCTAAAAGTCACTATAGCCTCTCGAAGAAAGGTACAGACGTCTCCGTACTGATCATCGAGACTCTATTTAGACTCGACTTGTACACACGTGAGACCTATGAACCTGGGCTCTGATACCATTTTTTCACGACCCAAAATGGCGTGATGGCACTCGTCTTATCCCACCAAGACAAGTCAGCCTAAAACTCAACCATTACAATAAAGTGCAGAAATAAAATATAAGTTACTTAATAAAACCCCACAAAACCCCCAAAACCGGGTAGTCACGTGTACAAGCCTCTAAAGTATTACAATTGATTCAAAAGAAAAACTCAAGTCTCAATGAACTTGTTTCTAGAATAGAACAAGATCATAATTAAGGAGAAGAAACTCTGCTGCGATGGAAACAGCTACCTGACAAATCTCCAAGAAACCTCAGACAAGGAGAAGGGAAATATCACAAAATATCGTCCGGGCTAGTAACCTACAAAACAATTTGTAGTAGCAAGGGTTGAGTACCAACCACACGGTACCCAGCAAGTAAAATGTCTAAACACAAGCTAAGGGATAAATACGGGTACTCCTACCCCCCAAGCGAACCTCCACAACTACAACCTGCATTAAAATAAACCCAACCTAACAGCTCACAGTTTACATAGCACGTAGCTCAACCAGAACACTAGACAAATTACATATCCTCAATAACAACACTTCAACAAATTACATATCATCATAACAATACTTCACAACAAATACATATCCGCAATAACAAGATCAATATTGATCAATCACAGTTCCGCAGAAAGACAATCAGAGATCAGCAAAATACGATATCAAGTTCACTAATGATAAGTATGTGCAATGCAATGGAATGCAATGTCAAGTATAATGATGCATGTCTGACCTAGTGATACACACCCGCTGTCTCTCAGTCCGGACCATGGGGACATATCTGTCCATGCATCTGTCGCGGCGCACGACACGACCCTCGATAATAGTAACCATCGCGGCGCGCGATACGTCCCTCGAAATATAGTATCCATCGCGGCGCGCGATACGTCCCTCGAAATGGTACATCCTCTTAAGTACCCATTCTTTCTCAATGCACATAACACTTGTCACAACCAATGCCTCAGAATAATGCAGATGACAAGTTCACACAAATAATGAGGAGATGACCATTTTCATAACATCGCACAGTTCACAACCACACAAACATGAAGTTACATCAACAATGATTCGACAAGCCTTCAACCCTTTCTCAACACAACACACATAAACAATTAATCACATTGCCTTTTGTTATCCCCATTCTTTTCATCATTAGAATTAATCAATGTGGACAAGTCAACCCGTCACCAATCCCGTTACTCCCAACATATACCACAAGGACATACACGCATTTCATACACTTAACAAGAGTTTAGAAATCCACTTGCCTCAAATAGTCGAACAATGACTCCAAAACTTGAGCCTTCCTCTTTTTGTTGACTTCCAAACCAATAAAATCTATTCAAATAAATAACCACGATATGATTTCGAAACTAACAATATTAATATTGCTATATCTCTAGCTTAGACCCAAAACTCATCCAAATTTATAATAAAATTTCTAAATCTTTATTCCAACCAATTGATCAAATCTCATATTTTCTGAATTTCAAGTTTAGGGTTAAATCTTAATTCTACGAATAGCATAATTATAATGATTTTTTTTATATATCATAATGCACCCACTATTTAACACATATCTCAATATATCAAAACTTGAATCCTAATATGATAATCAAAGGAAAATAATTAAAGCTGAAACTAACTGCCCAACACATCAATGGCGGACTACAAAACTATCTGCTGAAACCACTTATTTTCAATGTTCCAATTCATATTTATCGTTCCACTATTAATAATCCTAATCTTGGAGTAATCATTGTCCAATGGTTGAACCATAATACTTATACACATTTATAACCCCAAGTTCACATATTAGTATAAATTATACACGTTTTAACCTAAAAATCTATTCCTAGTTACACAAAAATTTAATAGAAAGGATAAGAATAATTACCTTGATATCTCGAGATAAAAATATCGTTGTTTCTCCTCCTTTTTCCTTTTCTTTTCTCCCTTTCTTTTCTTTTCTTTATCTGCGTATTTTTTTTCCACGGATTCACAATCCGTGTGCGGCTTCATTCTTTAGGGCACTTTGCCCTTTTTTTATTATTATTTTATTATTATTTGTTTATTTGATTTTTTTTTCTTTTTTTTTTCATTATTCTTAGCAACAAAATAATCCTTTATTAAATCTAAAAATTATGTCACTCATTCTTATAAGTCATATAAATTATTTATACTAAAAAGGTTAATATAATAATGCTGGTTAAAATTTCTAAAACGACTAAGAGGATCATTACAGCTCAAGATGGATTAACAAGGTGCTGGATGCTGATTCTGGTTACCTGCGTCTTCATCATAAGAAGATGCAGTCCAACTAACATCATTACATTGGATGTACGAGTACGCGAGTTGGAATGCTAAAAAAACAACTTCTAAGCTTGGAAGGATTAAGAGACTGTCTTGAGAGGCTCTAGTTGGCAGGGCGCGCCAGGCCCTGTCAAATAGAGGTTGCCCTGAGGGGCTCGAGAAGGCG
>JAKWIY010001729.1:0-16754 GCA_027704805.1 Solanum corneliomulleri | reverse complement strand
ATCAATAAACCAATAACTGATAGTCAATATTATAATGGTTCTATAACTGTTTAGTATCTCTACAAACCGATAACCAATAAGCCAATTGATAAACTTTAAAACCAAATCGAACCGATCGATACACAACCCTGCATAATTCTTATGGAATTGATGAGATATGAAGTAGATTGTTTTGAGAGTAAAAGCATATATGTTGTTGTGGTTAATTGTTCTAGGATTGATCACATAACTAACTCATGCATGAATGTGAAAGGTTTTCTCACATTAAGAATTCTAAGGTTGAAAGGTCTTCTCACCTAAAATAAATCAAAGATCATAAGGAGTTATTCTAGTCAAACCTAGCTTGGATTGGTTACTTCATCATACCTTTCCATGGATGACGATATATGACTTAGCTTGGATTGGTAAGATAATGTATCCTTCCATGGATAATAAAGAAAAGTTAATTAGGAAAATGACTATTCCGTGGGATTTATGCTTAGCACCGAGAGGATATTGAGATGGGAGCTCTCTCGTTAATAGAGGCCGAGTTTCAAGAAGCAATCTTTTTATTCCATACCTTTGTGCCCCCATAGGTAGCTTGCCTTAAAATATTAGCTAGTAGATCCATATAAGCGAGAAGTTATTCATGGTCTTTCTTTGGCAAGTAGGACACCCTTTTTTGATGTGTGATAGACACTGAATTCCTTGTTGATAGCTCACATGGTCTTATATATCGATTAAAGGTAAATCTCCCACAACAATAAATTAAGGTCACTTCAAAAAGTATCTCACATGTGACTTAAGGTGATGTCTATTTGCATTGATCATTTTTTTATGACTTATATCCTCTAGTTCTTTTACAATAGGTTTGACCAAAATAATATAAATATAAAATAAATGAACAAAAGTAACACATGTTCTTAAAAAGTAACCAAAATAAGTATAAATGCTAACGTTTTATTTATTATTTTATTTATAAAAATTAACAGATAGAAAACTGAAAAACCAACTACTGGACTGAGAAACCAACTACTGTTAGCATAAATCGTTATTATTAATACGTAATATAGTTAAACTACATTTTTTAAAAAGCGATTGCAGTTATACTTGTAATATTGGTAATAAATCATTTCAATAATTGTAAAAATGCATATTTGATAAATGTTTGGTGTTGAGTAAATAATTTAAATCTTTTATCCAAAATATCTATCTATATTTATGAATAAAGATAGAGGTGAAAACACACAACTAATTATACCTTGATTTTTTTTTAAATGACAACTATTTTGAACCAATTATTTTTTCACAAAGACGACAAATAAAGTGGTTGAAATAAAATACAGTGTAGTTTTTTATTATTTTAAACAAGCAAGCTAATGTTATTAAAATCTTACTAATTAGGTCAACTCTAAAACTACAAAATTTACCTTGAATTAATTTTTTTAATTACACAATTTTAAACATAGAGAAACTGATAATATTTTCACAATTCTAACATATGACAACAAGCATAAACATCGAAGAAATTACATTTTTCATATCCATGCTAAAAATAAACGAATAAAGAAAAAGGATAAATTTAATTAAAAAGAAAAAAAATTAGAATTTAAGCAACAGATTCCGTTAAACCGCCCCTGCTCAACATGTAAAAAAAAAAAGAAATTATTTCAAATTGGGGGTTAACAGATTTACAAAATCACAGATAAGTTTATGAATCAAGAGCAGTTTCCTTTTTCTTTTAATTTGTTACAAGAGCAAGGATAAGAAACCTCAATCTTTATACAGGTAAAACTATGATACACTTGTATTTCTCTCCTCAATTCTCTTTCTTTATGTGGGAATTATGCTGAATAACTAATAACAAGCAGAGCCCTATCATTTTCACTTCTTGTAAAACAAGCCCAACAGTGTTATTATCAACAAACAAATAACAAAATCCATTCAAAAACCTTCATGTGTTCCGTTGCTCTCAACCAGATATTGTTTCTTCAGCTGTGCTTCAAACTCTCGACAAATTTAGCTCTTGAGTTAACCCTTGCTTTCCTTTCTTCCGATACATGGTGACTGTTTCCCTTTCACATTGTCGCCGATTTCACCTGCTGACATTGAGTTGGAGTAGCTCATCTGAAGCATTTATAAGACATCATAAGCATGGTCCACTCAGTAGCCAGTACTACAAAAGTTTGAAACAAAAGTCTCCCATCGAGGCAAGCCTTTGCATAGCAGATGTAAGGTGCAAGGTATGAAGCAATCAAAGAAATCCCAGATTGTCCCACAAGCTACAGCTACACATGCAATGAAACTTACCAAAAATGGCAGAAATGCATTATACAGAAATATTCTACAGCACATATCACAACACAACATGATGGATTTCGGTTCATTGTTAGTGATGAAATTGCCCCAATTTTAATGTGAAAAAGGAACTTGGACCTAACTCTACCCCAAAACTTCACTCGCTGAATGAGGATTGTCTCAAACCATATAAGAAGACAACAATCCATTCTATTGATCAAAGTGGGCTACGTAACACCTTCCCCTCCCAGCACGCCCAAGCCTAGACATCTAGAGCATGGACAACAATAACATGAGCCAACACTGCATAACCAATAATTTGGATGGGTCTCAACTCTCAACCCGATACTATGTTAAAAAGATGGAACTGGGCCTCACTGCTCATAAGGTGAGGATTGCCTAAATCTATATGAAGATGCAAAAGCTCATTTCCCCAACTAATGTGGGACACTTAACAGTTGATATCACAGATTGCATGCTTTCTTCACTCTCCTCAGCTTCCCCCTTCCCCAAGAACCAACAGAGCAAAAGCAATACCTGTGCGATACAGATTATGCATCCATACAATTGAAGTTAGTACCAACTTCTTCATCCCATTACATTTTCAACACTACTCACTTCTCTGGTTTCATTTCAGATATAATTTGAAAAGGGGTAGCATGTCAATGCCAGGAATCAAAAAGATGGCTTTTTTAGCATTACTTAGCAGACACTTCTCCAAATAATAATTTATTAAAACTGAGACACGATGCTGCCAGCCTCTTTGTAACTGTAATTTTCACTCTAATACTATATATAATAACCATATGATAGTGAATACGGAAAGGTAATGAAACACTGGAGAAAAAAAATCCAAATGGAGGTAGAGATATTATTTACTTCCAACTCAAAAGAAAATAGGGGGATATCGGATATCATAGGAAAGATACAGAAAGATGGACAGACAAAAAAAAGAATCAAACAATTGTACAGGAGTAAATGACTTACCTACCTACTTCTAACCCTGCATGCCATAGGAAGTCAAGTATAGGGAAACTCAAGGAGCTACACCAAAATAGGGTGATTGACAACATAAACAGGAGGCACTAGCTTGTATCATGATCTGGCCTAGACATATATATAGCTGTGATTTTTCTTCAGGATCTCTGCTTCTCTAGCTATCTGGATGTCTGAAGGGCGGAAACTTTGGTTTATAACTTTGACAATAAAGCGAGGAAGCAAAGCCAAAACTAATAAGCAAAATAGAGAGCCAGTAAGTAGGCGATTTTGCCAATTGAAAGATTGTACTGCAAGAAGAAGAAAAAATTAAGTTAGTACCAAGCCATAAACCTCAATAACTTTAAAAATGCTTAGACCCAATAGGACTTCACAAGGAAATACTAACTTATAATTGGGGAAGACAGGTATTAAGTCCAGCACCACCAAGCAGCCATATGTGATAACAATTGACCCCCATATTGCCATATGAGTAAATATTAACCACCGCTGTACGTCCATCGCCAAGTGCATGTTTACAAGGATCACAACAGCGATTGTCCATAAGCTACCCATACTCCATATGTCAATATCACTCTGATCATAGATGAACAATGGTACATAAAAGAGTACAAGACTCTGCCACACTGTATCAAGCATTGTGACCCAGAAGAGTTTCATGTTGTAACTCTCCTGTCTATAGCCAGAAGCATAGAGTTTTGGATACTTCAGTAGTGTCTTATGACTTAAGTCCTTGTCCAGAATACCAACAACTAAAGTAGGTATGGAAGTATAGATGAGAGAATAGAACACACTGCTCCAATCTGTCAACGCAGATGTTGTAGAAAAGGCTGCATACAAAATGTACCTAAACATTACCAAGTACAGAAAATATAGTCAGATGACAAATGCATTTTTACTTTAGTGTTGCATCATCAAACACGATAATTTAACAATTAAAAGAAGAGGGACTCTAATGCATGAAACAATTGCAAATTAGAAAAATCAAACTCAGGTAGTCAGCATTTAGAAAAATTAAGAATGCTCCTCAGCATCGCAAAAAAAAATATGTTGAAGGCACAACATACAAAGGGAAAACTCACTCTCTCTATCCCAGTTTGCAGAGTTCCTTTCATTGGTAAACTTTATAGATGATGCTGAAGTACAGGATTACAAAGAGATGAGTCGGTAAATCTTTTTTACTTCATTTTCAGTCAAACTAAACATAAGGAAAGGATAATGCTTCACACCTAAAGAAGAACTAGTCCGTCTCCCCTCCCCCATCCTTTAACCAAGCATAGTTTATGAAACAGTTTAATTTCCATTGCCCTCAAATGCAAATCAAAGCCAAAATAAACCGGCATGAACACACGCACACACCACTCACATCAACCATCTGGAGATTAGACCCAATGTTTTTGAGAACAGTGTCAATATAGAAGCAAATAATCAATATGCTTTCTACTCTCCTTACACATTAACTGCGAACTCGGCTTACAATTTTCTTTTGCCTTCTTAGGTCAGGAGACACTACTGTCAGAGAAAAGACTCTTTTCATATTTCTTGGCATTAATGTCACATTGTACAGTGATTCAGGCCAACCGTTTTAAGCATCAGGATATGGATGAACTGGCAACTCCATAACCACTTTCCACAGTGCTATACTGAACAATAATCTTCATATCCTAGTTCCTCTAATTTACAGGACTAAAATCTTATTTCGATCTACTCATGATTATCCCCCGCCCCCTCTTTGCTTCACACAAGAAACCCAGGCTGAGATGGTTTGGGCATGTAAAGAGGAGATGCACAGATGCCCAGTGAGGAGGTGCGAGAGGTTGGCTGTGGAGGGTATGAAGAGAGGTAGAGGTAGGCTGAAGAAGTATCGGGGAGAGTGATTAGACAGGACATGGCATACTTGCAGCTTACCAATGACATGACCCTCGATACGAGGATGAGATCAAAAATAAGGTTAAAAGATCAGTAGGTAGTCGAGCATCGTTCCCTTATCAGTATTATTACTACTAGTCACATACTATCTTGTTCTTCAATCTTATTGTTACGTGTTTTATTTGCTTATGGTATTATGTGTTATTGCTACAGTACTCTTCTCCAATATGTTCAGCATGACTGCTTCACTGTTGTATCACCTTTTCCATACGTGATTTTCTTTATGCTTTACTTGAGCCGAGGAGCCGAGGGTCTATCAGAAACAGTCTCTCGACCTTCACGAGGATGCGTACACAACACCCTCCATAGACCCGACACTTGTGAGATTACAATGGGTATGTTGATGTAATCCCCACCCACACACACATAGATAGTGTCTCTTTCATTAACTCGACCTTTCCTTGAACTAGCCAATTATCGACTGCCAGAGATCTTCACCTTAAAGTTTTTTCCCGAGCAGTCCCAAGTATGTTATCAGTAAAGTTGTCATTAACATCCAAAAATCAGCACAAAATTATGTACTACCACTGATTTTAATGTATAGTTTCCTCTTTTCTTTTCAATGGGAAGAGGGCGTGCTGTTGCCCAGATACTATACAAAAGAATGTAGGCCAGAAGGAAAAAGAAGAATACCAGAAAAGCATGAAAACGAAAACAGCATTTCTGTAGAAGTTGTAAAGAACCAAATAACCAACTCGCTGGTAATTCCAATGTCCATGCACAAGGAGCAATCTTTTCAGGAAGCGGAACTGTCCCATAGCAAAATCTGATGCCATCACTGCTTGCCGCCCTTCTTGACCACATAATCCAACACCAACATCCGCCATTTGGATCATTGAAACGTCATTAGCCCCTGAGCAAGATTTAAATTAGGCGCAAACAAATGAATAAAATCATCCCATGAAATGCATCTCGAAAAGCAGTAACGCAATGCACATGAAAAACCTTAAAACATGACTCCAAAAAATAACTTCAAAACTTTATGCACAAATCATAGAACTGCATTCTTCCAACAACCAACGGAGGTTCTGACATAAGTTTTCCCTTGTACAGACAAGGCATCGGATGTAGCTAACTCACCATCACCTATGGCTAGTGTCATATCATCTGTGCGGCTCTTTATTAGGTCAACAATTCCAGCCTTCTGCAAGGGAGCAACACGACAACAAATCACAGCCCTACATGAGGTTGCAAGGTCGAATAGCTGTGGAAGGATTGCAATCACACATTAGGACACAAGCTACACAAAAAGAAGAAAAAAAGAGGGAATGTATACCACAACATGTATATTATCACAATAAAGCCTTAGAAGGGAGATATGGTTCATACCTCGGTCTCGAGATCTTTCTCTAAGATGTATACCAGACTGTTCCCATCAATTATGAGTGCCAAAGGTCCATCAGAAACTCCTTCCTGTCCTGCATGTGGCTCTGGCAAATTACTTGTCTGCACACTAGCAGAAGCTTCGAGATAACTATTTTCTGCATCACTCTGGCAAGTTGAGATTTGATTACAACAACTTGCAGAGTTTATACCATATTTGATTTTAGCATCAAACAATAACCTCTTGCATTCGTTTTCTGAAGTGCCATTAATGATGATCCGCTGCATGTCTGAGGTCAAGAGTTTGCAAGACATACCAATTGAAATTGCAGTTTCTTGCTTATCTCCAGTAAGAACCCAAACCTTCATTCCTGCTTGACGCAGAGACTCAATAGCTTCCGGTACGCCCTCTTGTAGTTTGTCCTCAATTGCACTGGCCCCTAGTAGAGTTAAGTTGCATTCTATAAGAGATGCTGTTTGGCGCAATTTTGCTGATCTGTCGGTCAAAGAGGTGCTAGCATCCTCATACATGAATTGCCACTCCTCCAGTTCTTCTCCCGTAAGATCCCTTGCACCAACAACCAGGGTCCGCAAACCTTCAGATGAGTACTCATTCAAATGGCTAAGAGTGACATTTTGTATGTCGTGGTGGCTTTTGTGGTCTTTCCTTAAAATGCTAAACATAGTAGTATCAGCCCCTTTAACCAAAACTTTCACAGCACCACTTGGGAATCTGATGACCACAGACATTCTTTTGCGTACACTATCAAACTCATGCAGTCCCAAGACATCCAACCTGTGGCAGCAGGCCAATAAATCAGTCCCCAATTCTGAAGGAGGGAGAACAGACTATTGTATAACAAAAAAAAAATTACAACTAAATAAAACAAAGTAAACAAGAACAGAAAAAGAGAAATTTAAGGAGAAGAAACTATGCTTCAGAAACATTCCTATGTCATAGATAGAGTACATCACACCTACTAGACTAATCCACAATATTTAGTTAAGTTCTACAAGTGTCCATGTGCAACTAACAACAAATTAGAGATTTTGAGTGAGAGCAACTACCTTAGTTTCTCACCATTGACATCAATCACAATATGACCAGATGTCCGCTCACAAAGTGTATATCCATATGCAGAAGCAGCAGCAACTAGTGCTTGTTCATCAGGAGATTCACCTTGATACTCAATGGTGCCAACAGTGTCATGCACTTCATCCGAAGATGAACTGTGGGTAAGAATAGGAATCACGGTATTACATGCTGCCAATGTCATAAAGAACTCATGTGCAGCAATCCTCTCTTCCCCGGCTAGCTCAATATGTAACAATTCCATAAGTTCAGAATCGGTTGGAATTTCTGCGTTAAGCCTCAATTTTCTTTGATTTGAAGGCACAGCTGTTGATTCTGCGCAAAAGATTACAAAAGATATTGTCCAGTCTGGGCACAAGCATAGCTAGAGAAAAGAGAAATCTCAAAAGGGAACATCACATAATGTATAGTTTTCACTTCAATATCATTTAATCTGCAAGGATATGCATATGCGCACAATTACCTATTATACAAGGCATATCATTGAATTTGATAGTAGCAATCATTAAATAATTAAGCATTTTTTATAAATTATACAGTAAATAAACCCCATTAAAATGTGGGCAAAAGAACGCCAGTATACAAGAGGTATAACAAAAAGGTTGATAACCTACCCTATAAAAACATGATTTTATGCAACAGACACCCAATCTTCAATTCAATAAGGAACCTCATGGTTGCACCAAAAAGAAATAAGGGATAAGAGGCTACTCCTCAATTAAACAAAATTCATCACTACTCCTTCAAACCCTCTCCTATTTCTCTTTCCAAACACAGCACACATAAATGGAAGTGGGGCAACACTCCAACCTTGTGTCTTCTCTTTCTTTTCCCAACAAAGTGACACACCAACCAAACATTACACACTTTACTGTCTCTAGCATCACCTAAGAGAGTCCAAACCATCCCAGAATTGTCCATCATAACCTCGAAGCAACACGACAATGTAGAAGGAGGTGGTCTATATTTTCGCCTAACACCTTACACATAAAACTCCAACCAACACAAGCAACTTCCACTTTCTCGGGTTCTCGACGGGCAAAATGACCACTTTTGAAGTCACCCTTGGGACCCTTCAGGGTGGGCAGTGGTTTGGGCTTGGGACTTCCATGTTGGAGGTCTCAAGTTCGAAATCCCTTGCAGCGAAAGTAAGGGGTTTGCCTTCTGGGTCGAGCTTGTCGCACCGGGTTTGCCTAGTGCGGGTTACCTCTCCTATGTGATTTGCGAGCTATTGCATCGAGCGGGGGTTTTACCTTGTGCGCACCCAAAAGGGTAGCGGCTGCGGGTTTCCCTTGTCATCAAAAAAAAAGTCACACCCTTGGGTGCTAGATGTAAGAAAGATAACATTTTTGTCTCTCTTTTTTTTAATCATTTCATTTTTTATTTTATTTGTTCATGCAAAATTAGAACTTATTGTCAGGGTGGTCGGGTCTTTTATTTTTTTTTAAAATCAGTCACTGCACAATATCATCTCTACGTACAGTACACAAGTCAACTAATTGGAGCCTTTGGGTCCATTACTTGTATGAAACATACACAAGATTTGAATAGCTTGTACAATTGCATTAGAAAATGAGCTCATTCCCTAATATCTAATGAACTCAAATATAAGGAAAGGAAGGAACCGCATCAAGCAAGGCTCAAACTGACTGCAACAGATACAGATATTAATGTTGGCACATTGGGGTTTTTGAGGCTGAAGTTACAAAACCTGTTACCATTAGTAAAGAGCATCTACTTTGTACACTCCATAATGCGAGGTCATAATCAATAAATATAATGAACAGCTGAACTTGAAAAAGATATGTCCATACAAACTCTTACTTCAGAAAAGACAGCACCATCAAGGAATGAATCATTAGCCATTTGGCAATTTCTCATGCGGTGAAATCAATGGTTAAGACTAACATCAACAACAATAAAAAAGGACTGCATTCTGGATTCCTATTTCTTTCTTCTAGTTATTAAAAACTCTCCATTATTTTACATTAATGTCTTAAATAACCTCTTATTCCTTCCTCGGCACTTCTTTTGTTTCATTTGTTACTTCGATATCTATTCACAATGCATAATAGGTAAAACAATTCTAGTTATCTACTTCTTTTGTTGCATTTGTTACTTCGGTTTCTTTTCACATGCATAATGGGTACAACACTTCTAGTTCTCTACATCATTGACTGTACACACAGTTTGAGATAATGCTAATGATGTAGTAATACAGGTTCAAAGATTTAAATTATGTTTGAAAAGTACATTGCGTATGATAACCATACCTCCAAAATCCGGGTCTAATGATGCACCTGCAGCAGAAAAGGCTCTTCCATAATTTTTTCCCCACACACTTGCTCTTTTAAATTCCATCTTATTTTCAGTTAGTGTTCCTGTTTTATCTGAAAAAATATAACGTATCTGACCCAAATCCTCATTGATATTCAAGGATCTGCACTGAAACCTTGAATTACTGTTATCATCATACATGTGCCTGTCTCCAATCATAAAATAAGACTGTCCCAAGCGAACCAACTCCATCGTGATGTAAAGAGATATGGGTATCATTATCTGGAATACTATGACGGAACTCAAAAAAGAGAAAAATGTTTCCATAGGAATCCCATAATATCTATACCGTTTACCAGGATGTGTTCCTTTTTCAGAGTAAACTTTCCGGTAATAAGGCAGGGTATCAAGCTGTTTCTCATGTTCTTTCAGCCACACACACATCCCGGATGCTACTGCCAAGCACATGACAAAAAGAAAAACAGACAACCAAAGTGTTTCCCGATTCATGTATGTCTCCAGCCTGCTTCGTTTGGAAGGAGATGCCGCACTGTTTAGCATAGCCTTCGTCTCTTGACCAGCATAAACTGCCACTCCCATTGCCCATTCGGTGTTCTTCAGCTGGCAACCACGTAAGATAATATTTGATTGGCTGAGTGGAAACTTATGCCTGTTTAACTCCATGTTGGCTGTGAACTCATAGATATTCCTGTTAGGCTGTTCACATCTGATAACTCCCGAAAGTGTGTCCACTTCACTCACTAACGAAGTTGTTTCTTGCCTAGCATACCTTGTCTTCAAGTTTGATTCACCATCTAGATTCATTGTCTGGATATAAGCAATCCCACTAGGATCACTTGTTCCTAACAACACCATATCACAAGGAATTGTCTCATCAGCAAGGATTTTCACAACCTCACCAACCCTAATATTCTTCCATCTTTTTAACTCAAACTTGCCGAATTGAAGTACTAGAGCCTCCCGATTATTCTCATTCCTATCTGACCTGTGTCTTCGCCAATCCTCATAACCATCTTTTATAGCTGTCACAGAAAGAACAAAAAGAAGAGGAAATAGAGATACAGTTCTCCCAAAAACTGCAAGAGGTGGAAGCTGATTCAGAGCTGCAATTGCTAAAAAATATAAATAAGCAACTCGGTGGAACTGAATGAAGAGATTTTTAGGCAAGAAATTTATTATTGTATATTTGCTAGTTCGGATCTCATTTCCAGTGAACTCAAATTGATCATTGGTCTTTTTTGGATCATTAACATGAATCAACCTAGCGTTACTTCCGTGTAACAAGTCATTCTCCAGCTGCATACTTTTTTGAAGAAGCCTCTGGGATTTATTAAGCTTATCCTGGCCACGGGATAAAACCCTCGACTCATCAAGATGTTTTAGGGATGACGCCCGAGTGGACACTGTTCCAGATGAAGTCACCCTAGAAGAATCACTGGATATTTCAAAGGTCGTTTGCTCAAGCGGATGGTCTGCAGTACCACCCCATGATACAAGGCGTTTCCTCTCCCGCGAAGGGGGGTATTTTGATGAAAATGACTGTAGTTCAGCTGTCCCATTTCCACTGACAAGTGAAGAAGAATGTAGCCTAGAATTCTTTACACCTGATGTATCTTCTAGTGGTTGATTACCTCTGTCCACCTCCTCTTTTAAGTCGCATAATTTGGTCTCAGGTAACTCATCCAAATCAGCAGAAGCTGATGCATTTTGGGGGAGACATCCCAACGAGCAGATCCCCAATGACGAGTTATTATGGTGCGAGCTTGGTGCAGAAGAAGGCTCAGATGGTGACAGCAATGGCTTGCCGGAAGTCATAAATACTCCTCCAATGAAATCGCATTGGAAAGCATCAAACTAAAACCCGAAAATTATCTCAAATCCCCAAAGTATCCACAAAAATGAACTTCCCAAACCTTATTTTTAACCCCTGCTTGCTGAAAATCTTCAACTTGCGTTTTATTCCAGTATCAAACACGCGGAGCACTAACATCGGAAAGGCATAAATATAAACCCTTATTTACCTTGAATTTCCCATTAAAATGCTCAAACAATCTACAAGCAAAATACAATCACCAAAAAGGCGCTGTACTTGATCTTTGCGCCAATAGGTGATGAAATCCCTTGCTTAATCCTCAGAACTCTCGTAATACTCTTGTAATAATGCAAATTCCACACCACCAAAAAAAAGACAAGATTTTTTTCCTGTAATTCAACTTCAGCCGATCAAAACTCAGAAATTGACAGAAAATAGGAAGGAGCAAATCCACAAAAAAGTTAACGCATCCACCAAATATCAAAAACCCACCAGCCAAATGACTGAACATAAACAATAATTCAACCAGATCTCATAAAAGGCACAAAATTGAAAAAAATAGAAACCATATCCCCTTGACTAAAACGCAAATTTCACCACAATGCCATCATACAATGAAGATAACAGATCTAATTAACCCAAATCAATAAATAAAACACAGATCTACTTTCGATCCCGATCAGCTTAATTAACCGAAATGAAAAACACAATAAACAATTACCTGCTTTCCGTAGTAAAGGCAATTCAAAAGATTGAGAAAACTTTGTTGCTTTTGGAGAATGTAGATGGAGACGGAGATCGACCGGAGAGAGAGAAGAGGAGAGAGAAAGCGTGGAAGAGGAGAGAGAAAGGAGAGATATTGGTGGAGTAGAAATATTGGCTTTATTTGGGTTTTCTTAACTCGTCGGTCTCTGCCTCCCCTCTTTGCCCCCACCGGTGAACACTTTATTTTTTTAATTTTGCTTTATCTGTTTCACACCTTTTTTTCTTAATAACTTCCAAGCCTTCTCTTTATTTCTTTCTCTTTTTTTTTCTTTTTTTTTTAAAAAAAATATATTTGAAGTTATTATTATTATGCCTCCAAATTTAAATTTTATTTTTCACAGCTAGATTGTTGTCTTATAAAATGGAACTATTTTTCGAAAAATATTTTGAATTGAAAAAGTCACTTTTTAGAAAATATTTGTAACGCCTCAACTTTTCAAAACTCTAGCTTAACTCGTGCCTTCACAATAAGATGAAAAGTGATTTATAAATTAATAATGATATGGTATGTCATAATTTAAATGTTCAATGGTCGAATTTGATGTTCTGAAGTTAAGCAAGTTCATGTGAAGTAAAAGTTGACGAAAGTTATCGTAAGTTTTCTGAAATTTGGGTTAAAAGCCTAGGTGATTTTCTCTCAATCTATTATGAGTTATGGGGCCATGACTAATCAAATTGAAGGTTTATGAGTCTAGTTTTCAAGGCATTAAACTATTTATTCATATAATTTCATAATAGAGAGACATTTATATTTTAGCGGGATAGCGCAAGAAGGCATGTGAAGTGGGCCAAGGTCGGCGAAAAGTTTATTAATCATTACCTTCATTTTATTCTTTCCACGTTACAGAAGCCCAAAATACAAAGAAAATATCCCAAAATTCATAAAATACTCTTTAGATCTTAGTGACTTCATCTTGCAAGCTTCAGAAAAGTTGCTCTATGTTGCGAGCTCGTCATATTTGCATAGTATTTCATATCAATTTTGTGGTACATCTACGGGGGTGTTGTGGCAGTTAGGTACAACCATAGCCAGTGTTCTGGATATTACTACAAGGGTGTAGTAAGGTAAGAACGTTCTTTTTATCGGTTTATAGCTACTTTAGACCTGCATGGGTGGTATTTCGTTTGGTGAAAATTCATATCTTTGTCGGATTATTGTAGCACCACATTTTCTTGCATATTGATTTAATTTCTACCATATTGTATTATAATATGGGTATGGGAAAAGGTTATTAATTGACTTCTTGTAATCATCAAAAGTATGTTAAGGTTATTTTCTTCGTTCGGCATATTTTTTTAATGCTTATGAGCGATGCGATTGTAATGCTTTCTTTTGGGGTGTAGACATAATTGTGAGCGGTTGGCTGATTGAGTAATTATAATGCTTTGTTTGGGGACTCGCAATCTATTAATAATGATTCTATGTCGAGCACGAATTGGAGACTACTTATATAGGTTGCTTATAGCTATATTGTTCGTCTTTAGCCTGTTGAATCATATTTTTTTATTACCCTTGGGGATATTATTGTTAGTCGTTAAGCTATGAACAACCTACATGGCTATATTGTTTCTTAAGAGGGATATATGGTTGCCTAAAATACAACATAGTCGGTCTTACCACTATGCTGTAGAAATTGTCTTTTAAATTTTGATGGTATATTTTTATCATAAAAGACTCCAGAAGCAAGCGTTCATTCCATCCACAATAATATGATGTGTGAGACCATCGTGTATCTCTTCATTACTTTGATTATAGACTCAGGATTATTAAATCTTGTCTTTTGGGTGGCCTGGGTAACAAGCATTGCATACACGCCAGTCTTGTGTATTATGTAGAACTTGCACTTAAGTATCTGGGTTATATTAATGTCAAAGAGGGTTATGTGTTGCCTACTGTGTTATTTGATGTCAAAGAAGAAGTCTATGTGATGCCTATGAGGCTATATCGATGTCTAAAAGGTCTATGAACTACCTAAGGGCTATATTATTGCCTAAGAGAGCTATGCACTGCCTACATGGTTATATCGTTGCATATGAGGGCTAATTGACTTTTTTCGGGGGCAGGGGGGCTAGTGATAGAGATATATAGATTGATTTGACACATTTTGAGCTTATGGGGGCTTAGGTAGGAGGTCTTATCTGTTTGTTGTACATGTCGAGCTTACAGAGGCTTGATTGGTATGTTGTTTGATTGTTTTGAATGTTTAGATTTAGTATTTATTTCCTTACCTGATTACTTTTGGTAGATATATTATGATATTCGTCTATTTAGTGTGTTGTTTATTATATTCGGTACATTATTTCGTACTAACGTCCCTTGTCTAGGAGCACTACATTGATGCCTGAATGTCCCTACATACGATTCCATAGACCTCCTTAAGTACAGCTAGTTCTATTAGCAGGTTGGCTAGCCCCTTTATCATGAAGTTTTTAGAGCTTTTGTTGACTTTTGCTGTATATAGTTTTTAGGTAGGTCAGAGTCCTGTTCCGATCAAGTTTTACTATTCTTAAAGGTTCGCAAACTAGTCTGTTGGATTATATAGCCATATTATAAGTCATATTTGTCTTGTTTGTTGGTTGGCTGAAGTTTGATGGTAGTGTATTGTCTTGAAATATAACGTTTACATTTTTCTAGATATCATATTGGCATCGACTAATCTAATTTCTTTATATGAATGGTTGGGAGTAGTAGTTTTCCTCGTATAGTTGTTGATATGAGTTTTGGCGGTCAAAGACTTATTTTTATGCAGAGATATATTCACTAGTTTTCTTAACTATGTGTGGCTTATGTGCGCTATTAGCAAATTGTCAACAGAGTCGGCTCAGATCTAGGTTTTGACGTTAGATGTCAATTGCGCCCCTTGAATTTGGAGCGTGACAATATTATTGGAAGAAAATGTAGTTATATATATATATATATATATATATATATATATATATATATATATATATATATATATAGTATTACATCGAATTTAATTTTTTGTGTATAAATGTTTTTGTATGTATTATAATATATGTTTATAAGGTTGACATGTCCATAATAATACTATGCTTTATGTATGATATTTTTTTCCTAAATATAATATATAATATCATATATTATGCTACATTTAACGTAATATTTTTTGAGAAAAAAATTCCAATTTTTAGATTTAAAATGACAAAACCTAAAAGTATTGATTGCAATTAGTATCTAATTGAAAATTTTATGTTGTTAAAATCAACAACCTCTTTTAAATTCAATTAAATCAAGAGAAAAGACATAAGTCACCTCTAAAGTTGTCCCGTATTTGCATAAAGACACCTTAACATTGGAAGTGTCCTATAACTCCATGAAACTATTTGATAGCTTTGTAAATGGGCCATTTTGACCCATTTTCTCGTCTGGGTTGTTATCACGCAGATGGGGAGCGTGATCCAATCTTTTCACTGTCATAACCAGCTATAATGTGTCACATATCGTTATATTTCTTTAATATTAATTATTTAATTAATTTACATTATCTTCCCCATTATGTTCTTCACCCAAATTCAAAAATCCAATTACCATTTCTTCAACTTCTTCAACTTAGAAGATCCATTTACTTCAACGCTATACCATGCATAACATATTATGATATGGAATCGTGAGATAGGTATAGCGTTTGGATATGCAATTTCACGTTGATTCCATCTGATCATGATTTCATATCATGAGATGAAATTTCATGTTCTCCGAAAATCATGATATGAAAATTTCATTCCATATCATTTTTGGAACTTTTGAAATACAAAAATTTACCCACAAATTCATATGTTGCTAAAACAACCCTACATTTATATCTACTAACCATTTATTTCATATGTAAATAAAATTTATAATCATGTCATTACTTTTTAAAGTTTATTATTTTCACCAACATAAAATTTATTATTACTTTAAATTTGGTGAATATAAATGATAAAGTATAAATTGATTTGGTGAATATAAATACGAATGGAGGGAGTAATAATTTATTGATTTATCATGATAAAGAAAATATATCTTTCAGCTACATATGAAATGTTTAAAATAATTTAATATGAAAAAAGACAAAAATGGTGATGTATGTTTGATAATCACTACTTTCAATATGTTTGATTTTTTAGCACGAAATTAATACACTGAAAATGTGTAATTGTACACAAGTGAAACAAGACATGAATCATTTTGCTAATGACGCACAAGGGAAAATTGTCATAGTTTGTGCACTGTTACATAATACGAGAATATCAAAG
>JAKWIY010001728.1:0-16399 GCA_027704805.1 Solanum corneliomulleri | reverse complement strand
CTCATCTTATTATTCAATTTTGTCATAGTTTGTCATTTACAATCATGTAACTGAAATTGGAGAGAAAATTTGAAACATTTAAACAAAGTCAAAATATTGTATGAAATGAGCGAAGTATAACATCGTTGTCTCAGACCATCAAAAAACATGAATAGGGTATTGGGCATAACACATACAATAGTGCAAGACATAATTGAAATACAGAAGAGAAAAGAGTGATAACATCCACGAACACAATAAGGGCTTACTAAATCTCCACTTCGTTAATCACAATGAAGCTAGACACGAGTGTGAGAATATATGTCGTCGGATCCTACATTTGATAAGAATGTTACAAAGATTATATGTTAGTACAATTAATTACTAAATATGATGTATAGCATAAGAAATATAAACATCATCAATATAAGCCATCAGCATAATCAATGCACCTAATTCAATACCATAAGAAGAAAGGCATATTTCTCAAGTTACCTTACTCATTCTTAGCATAAACTTTGGTCATCACATCTTAGCCAACTTACTTCACGCAAAGGTACCTAAAGAAACACAGAAATCTAGCGCTTCTTCATAATATAATTCACGTAGTATACATGTACTTCTATAGACACGAAGATTCACCTCAGTGCCTATCTTAAAATGGCTAACGAGTATTGGCCCCATTTGCCTTACCTTTAAATCACAGGTACTCGCCTCCATTATCACATCATATGTCACGAGTACTCGCCTCAACTTGTTTCCATAAGGATCGTGGGTACTCGCCTCCATGTTTATTCATTATATTAGGATGTCATGACCCGATGTTACCCCTTAGATGTACCATGACATGGTTGTCCCCAACCGGGTCGTAGTCAAGCCTCTAGCATAATCATACACATAATATATACTAAATAATGCTGAAAAATTAAAAATTTTCTAAATAGAAGTCTAACTTCAAATTCCATAAATAAATAGTTGTGGAAATATTAAACTATTCTCATTCAAAACCATCTAACATAAGAGTATTAAATTAGGGACTTAACCCTGTACATCAGTGAAAGCATTAATATAAGAAGTAAATAATAAAAAATATTATTGAAATAAAACATATGGTCCTCAAACTAGAGGAATCACCAAAAATTAAGGAATAGTCAATCCAAGCTTTACATTGAGGAAGGAAATAATGAATCAAAGTGCGGGATCTACAATGATAGTATGTAGAAAAGGAGGGGTTAGCAAAAAGAGGAACTAAGTATGGACACATGCAGAAAACATTTAAATATGCTAGATAGTACATTTTTCTTTGATGTATGCATTTATTAAGTTTGGAAAGCCAATATGCACTTTCAAACATAGAAGACAAACTATAGTCACAATACACTCATAACAAAGTAACATTAATAACTTAAAAAACCCTAAGACCACTTGTGCAATATATGATTGGCATCCCATAATACTATCCTTACTAAGCTTTTCGTGAGGTCATATATTCAATTAACATAATGTTCAAGCTTACCATAATCCATAGCCATAAATGGAGAATTATATATGTACACGAACTAAACATAAGGAAAGTCATATATTCATATCTTATCATACCGTAAGGAACAATTCCACAACATCCGAATAAGTCTCCTTGTGCAATGTAGAAGTGAAGTCTTATACCCCAACTCTTACCATGTAAACACATTAAGAAGTCATAGAATAGTTCCTAAAATATTAATTATCTCATTGTTATTAGGGAATATTATCCATAACTGACATAGACCATGTTAGCTACATGGAATTCGATTTCATATAACTCCACACCAAAAGAAGGCGTTCTCACTTGCCGAAGGTAGAACTAGTTAAATTTAGATTCTAAGTGTATGAACTAGCAAAGTCCTGTGTTTGGAATATAGTTATGGGATTGGGATATTGCTACTATAAACCCAACATACTGCATTAGAGGAGGATCTTCCATCCCATGAGCTTACTATAGATGATCCAACCTGTTTCATTAGCTGAGGGGCCTTTTCTTTATTGTCCATATCAACTTCGTACTAAGAATTATTACCCTATTAAACATAATTAATATGGAATTGTATGAACGTGTGTGAAGGTATACTTTACCCTCCGTTCAATGCAACACACTACATAGCTCATAGATTCATTTAAGTAAGAGTTACCTTAACCTTAGAATCATCATTTTAGGGTGAGTAACTCTCACCTCATTATTAATTGTATTTTAATGAGAACTAGACCTTTATTAAGCACAACAAAATCAACATCGCCCTAGACAGTTTCTACATAAGCATGTGTAAAGATGGGGGAAATTAGTCTTCCAACACCTCAATTACACAATAGTCACAGGATGGTCACCTTTCAAATCACTTCACAGTTCATCAATTAGTATCAACAGTCATGAACAATCCTTTACAATTTACCCCTTTAAAGGTCATGAACCAAGTATCACACTTACATTAAGGATATACTATCATCAACATGAATAGGCAAGATTTTATAACAAAATAAACATAACCTCTATACATAAGAGGAATTATTTTGCATTAATAACTTCATTTTATTTCAAGAAATTGGGGAATGGAAAGTTTTACTATAAAATCATTACAAAAACGTCAAATCAACAATAATATACATCAAATAAGATTATGAATGCGTTTTTAGGAAGAACACATGACTAGAATGAAAACCCTAGTTTTTGAATAATAAAAACACATTTTCTAAGTTGATTTAAGAGGGCTTTATGGAGGAAAGTCGACCATAAATAAAGGTTCCTACACATTTTTTGATGTTAACCCATAAAATTTAAGTGAATATCTTGACGCTTGAACCCTGATCTTGACCTTCTCTTTTGTTCTTTAATAGAGAAACTTCTTAGAGAGAGAAAAGAGAATTTGGAAGATATTGTTGGAGTTGTGAGAGTTAAAAGTCTTGTTTAATACATGAAAAATAATTTAATATACATAAAAAATAAGTATAATCATCCCAAACCAACCAAATATAATCGTCCCTCACCTTAACTTAATTAATTAGTAAGTTACTAAACTACCCTCATCTATGATGAATCTTTGATAAATGTGCAGGCAAACTTTTACAATTCCCCCACTTATGGACCATAGGTCAGAATACACTGTTTGTTGTACTGCCGTCGTTTTGGAAAGAGTAAGGAAGTTCAAGGTCATGGTGAAGAGACTTAAGTCTCAACTTCGAGGCACATCAAGGAGAGTAAGCTAGTCCACAGACTATGCTTCACGTCTGTGGAATGGGAATTGAACATTAAATTTCGAGTGATATTGGTGGAGGATAAGACTAGACTCATGGCTCCCATTTACAGGGTATGAGTCAGTCCACACCTCGTGGTCTTTGGCTCATGAATGAATCTACATGTGGCAGCTTTTCGAGCAGCCTCTTGTCTCTCATCAAAAACCCTTGGGGGGTCTTTGTGGGAGACTTGCCTTAAAATATATGCTCTAGGACCATAGTACTAGGTTAGGAACTTATTTTAAGACTCTTACAACTATATGTATAAAGTAGGAGGAACATTGTTTTCACCTCAATGTATAATCATTGCAATCACAAATGAAGTAGGAACTACTTCTACAACCCACAATGCACATCATTTATAATTTAATAGCATCTTCAAAGGAACTACCTTTTCCCTGCAACAAGTTCAACACAATCAATAAATAAAAAGCCCTTTATCCACATCATAAAAGTATAGTATACATGTTCATTAGTTCATCTCATGATGTAAAACATTCAACCATTATATTAAAGTGCAACCCTAGATCAAAAATACATAAATCATGAAAAGTCAATACAGGCTAAGCAGAAATTCTCACAAGAACATGCACATACATGAAGGTCATAAAAAATCTCATAGTACAATTATTCCAAAATATCAACTCAAAAATTAATTCGCTCATTTAGGGGTAGGTCGTGAAGGAAAATGTTGAGGTAGTGGGACTTCATACCGGCCTCATCCTCCTAAGTATCTTTCTAAACTAAGTGATTCCTCAATAAGACTTTAATAGAAACTACCTCTTTCTTCCTTAACTTATTAACTTGCCGATCTAATATACCAACCTTGACTTCTTCATATGAAAGTTTTTCATGAACTCATAATTCTTCTAGTGTCAGGAGGAAGACCATATCATAGTTGTACTTCTTGAGCATAGAAACATGGAGCACAAGGTGAACTTGAGCGAACTTGCTAGGTAAGTCTAATTCATATGCAACCTTTCTCAGACGTGTTCAGATTTAGTATGGTCCCACATAACGAGCACTAAGTTTCCCCTTCTTGACAAACCTCATCACACCTTTCATAGGTGAGCATTTAAAGTAAACCTTATCACCAATCTCGAATTCAAGATCCATTCTTTTATTATTTGCATCGGAATTTTGATGAGTTAGAGCCATCTTCAACCTCTCTCTAATGACTCTGAACTTTTCAATAGTATCATAAACTAGATCGGGACAAACTAGAGAAAACTCATCTACCTCAAACCAATCCACAAGATATCTACACATGAAATCATTTAGTTCTTCATATGGAGCCATGGCAATTCTTCAACGGTAACTATTGTTGTATGAAAATTCAATTAATGGAAGATGATCATCCCAATTTCCCTTGAAGTCAATCATACAGGCCCTCCACATATCATCTATGTTTTGAATGGTCCGCTCCGCTTGACTATCTATTCGAGGTCAAAAGATGTACAAGGTTTAATATTATTACCAAGCCCTCATTGGATTCCCTTCAAAAAATGGGAAGTAAATGGCGTACCCCACTCCATATTATGGAAAAAAGAACCCAATTAAACCTCACTATATCCTAGATATATTACTTAGAATTGTCTTCCAGGAGAAAGAAATATTTACAGGAAGAAAAAAGTTGATTTAGTAAACATATCAATAATGATCGCATTCGAGTACGAGGCAAGACCACAACAAAGTCCATGTTCAGCTCTCCGACGTCAAAGTGGGAAAATCTATATCTTGCAATAAACCTCCTGATTTTGGGTGTTTAGATTTGACTTGCTGACATTCAGACATTTTGCCACAATGCCCGCTATATAATTCTTCATGCCATTCCACCAATAGACCTCCCGTAGATCATAGTACATCTTGGTGGCTCCAAGATAAATAGAATATCGCGAATCATGAGCCTCTTCTAAAATATGAACTCTCAAGTCATCAACATCCAGAAACGACAATCTACCTTGATGACTAAGTACCCCAATCCCCCTTGAGAGAAATCCTGAACGGAGTTGTTGAGAACCAATTCTTTCAATTTTATTAAATTAGGATGAAGATATTGCTATGACATCACATCCAGCACAACAGACGATTCGGAAATATGGTTAAACATGAATCCACCTTTCAAAGAATCTACCTATTGGACACCAAAACGGGCCAACCTATGGACGTCACAGACTATTTCGTTTTTCTCATCTTATACATGAGCCACACTACCCATAGTTATATGAGTTAAGGCATAATAACTACATTAAATTTGTAGGGGTGGTAAAGGACACTCATATCATACTCTTTTAAAAGGTCTAAACTACCACTCTATCATAAATTAAAATCTCTCTGACTAAACACATATTGGAGATTCTTGTTGTTACTGAACACATCAACATGGACCCGATATCACTACAACAAATATGATATATAACTACAAAATTATTAGCTACGACATCAAATTTATCACTAATTGTTCTCTTTTCGAGACAAAATTAACTGTTTGAAGTTAAATATATGAGACACATACTTTTAATGACGAAACATAAAAATTCGTAGTAAAGCTTTGTCCACTAATGTTTCCCACCAAAAAATTAATTGACGCCATTTGTTATGTAGTATTACTCACGAATTTAAAGTTATTGGTGACACATTATTTAGTCATAAATAATGTATCTAATTAATGAAAAAAAATTTGTCTTAAAATTTATTAATTTTTTGACACAAAAAAAATTCATCTAAAAAATATGTCATTACAATATCAACAAATTATATTTTGTAGTTAAATAACATAAGTTTTAGCTACAAAATTTATACTTAATAATGACTTTTTTTCCGTCACTAATAATATAAATAATTGGTGACAAAGATTTTATTATCTCTAATCCATTTGTGATTTAGTGAAACAAAAAATTGTTACAAAGTATGCAAGGTGTTAAATAGCGACAACTTAAAAATATTACTGAATGATTCAACTATATGCTACTAAAATATTCATAGCTAAATACAATTTTTTTTGGCTACAATAGTTTATAATTATAAGTGACAACTTACAAAAGGAATAATATAAGTTTTTCATAAGAAATAGAAGATTCCACACTTTAATTGTCGAGGGAATATACTATAACCAACTAATTCGGATGAATTCGTAAAAAAATTCAATATATAATTTTCTTAAATTAATCAACAATAAAATGCATCATTTCCAAAATATAATCCAAGTAATAAGTACTCTGAGTGCGGTACGATTCTACCACTAAATCGCTAATATTTATTGGTTTTGCACTTTTGTTTTTATTTGATACACTTTCATTGATAAAGATGATAAAAAAAATAATTTCTCAGGTCTTTGTGCTATTTTGTGTGTGTTTCTAATGATTTGTGATTGATAAATTCCATAGAATAAGTGGATGCATTTGCTTTTGTCTATAAATATGTACATATGTAATAGTTATTACACATACATAAGTAGAGCAACTATACAAAGATCACATTGACTTACAAACTTAGACTTCTCAAAGTTGCTAAATATTTCATGAATTTCTATTCATTTTTTCTATCAACGATTAAAATTGAGAAAATAAAAGAAATGAACCAACGCGGAATTTAAAATACATTATGATGAAGTGTTATAGTTATGAGTATCGATTGTTTTTTTAAAATAATTGATTAACTAATCAAATTGAACCGCTTATTCAATTTTTTTATAAATAGAATCAAAGATTTATTTTTGTATAAATTTATAATTGTAACAATTTTTAATTCATAAAAATGTATAAATAAAATGAAAGAATCCTACAACATATATTTAGTGATATTTTCTAAAAATATAAAATTCTATTAAAATTCAATCTACATTTGAATGAATTGTGGGTAGTAAATTTGATGCATTTGTGTATGAGTATAAATAATTATATAATATATTATTTATGTAAAGTTTAAATCTAAAATAAGTGAATGAAGTAAAAAATAAAATAAAAATGAGAGACAAGAGAGAATTGGTCAGATGATAAACATTCTTCACTTCCAACCTCAAGGTTCTGAGTTCGATTCCCAAAGCTAGCATTATGTGCAAGCTCTTGGCAAGGGGTTTAAAAATTAGAGATGCAAGTTACAGATACATAACATAAATGTATATCATAGAAAATATTATCATTTGTATAAGGCAGAATAGTCTAGTTGACCCTCGTACTTGTATCGGATTGTATTATGTACTCTTCTACTTAATTTTTGTTATCTTAACTCCTGAACTTAACCAAAATGAGATTTTTTAATCCCTCTGACCATTTGTGTATCTCGCTTTCCCTTAAATAGATGACATGTTATATCCATGTCATATATATTAATGCCAAGTCATAATTTTCTTCATAATAATTTTTTAATTATTAGTAAAAATATAAAATAAAAGAAATATTTAAAAATATTTTATCAAATAAAATAAAATTGTTATTTTTGTACAGCTTTCCTCCACCTTCCCTAACCCACCATCACTATCAAAACTCCACCATCTCCATATTCAAATTTTTTTCTTCTACGATTTTTTCACAATCCATCTATCTGATGAAGTCATGAAACTAATTCACTCCCCGCTAGTGCCATTCTAATTTATTGTTGACATTTCTAATCCTCCCTATTTTCACTATTTCACCACCAAGCCGGCGTCGTAAAACCTATTAGAATCCAATTGTAAAACACAATATAGCATTTCCAATTTTTCAGCATGGATAGCAATACAAACTGGTTTGAACAAGGTATAGGATCTCGTCGATGCCGGAGAAATGATGGAGCCATTGCGTCGTCTCCATTTTTGACGGCAGGGTCCATTTTTGCCGGCATCATCGCCATTTTTACCGGCGAGATCAAAGTAACAACAACCTAGGTCCTCTAACAACCATAATAACAACAACCAAGCCACCTAACAACCAGATCTAATCAAACATTTCATAATCCAATGCTAACTGCTATTTCACACCCCAACAAAAATAATTTTAACTCCAAAAGAGGTCAAGTTACTCAATAGAGATATCAACAACTCCACTAATTTCTAATTTTTCTTTGCTTATTGTGTTTTATTTTTTTTTTTGCCCAATTTCGTTTTTTATTTAGGGTAACAAAAAAGAATGAAAAACAAGCAATAAGTTGAAAGACAAATGAAGATAAATAATAATAATGTGTTGATAAGAAAAAAAAAGGTTGGGGTTGGGGTGGCTGGAAAAAAGGTAGTGTGGGGTAGAAGATGGAGGTAGTGTGGGGAAAAAGATGGTGTTTTATTCCTTTTTGAATTTATATTTTTTAAAAAATAATTTTAATAACTTAAAAGTAAAAGTTGAAATTTCAAATATTATGTTCACTTGCCTTTGTAGGCGTGTGACTACACTCTCTTGCCAACTCATCTAAATTAATGCCACATAAGGATGATCAATGGTCAGAGGGGTTTAATATATATTTTTTTAATGTTGAGAATAAGGGTCAAAATGACAAAAAGCTAAGTACAAGAGTCCATAATATAATCCGATACAAGTACGAGGGTCCACCAGACTATTCTTCCTTTTTTTAATGATAAATTTATTCCTAGTTTAGAAAAAAATTTTTTGTACATAAAATTTAGTTACTCATGAAAAAATTAGATTTTGTTCAGCTACCAAAACACATATAACTTTCGAGACAATTGATTTCGTCTGTGAATGAAGTAAATTAATTAGAGACAATATAATTTTATCGGTACTAATAACATTTGTAGTGTCAAAGCATACTATTAACTAAAAAAATAATTTTTATGACAAAAAAAATTGTCAAAAATGTTTAATCATCTAGGTACGAGTTATCTTTTTGTAGTTAAAACAATACTTTTAGCGACGAAACACTATATCGTCTTTATCTACTTTTAGAGACACACATTAAATTAAGAATGCATGATGAATAATTTTCATCTCATAAGATTTTTGGTGATAAAATATGAATTTAAATAACAAAACAATTAGTCCCAGCTAACCATATTTGTTATAATGTATAAGTAGTGCCTCCAAATTTTTTTGAGAAAAATCATTGTCGCGAATTCCAAAGAATGGGTTTGATAATCATTTTCATGTTCTTTGAGTAGCCTTGAAGCATAGGAAATCACATTTCCATGTTGCACATGGTCACATCCCAATCCTACTCGCGAATTGGCTCAATAAACTACAAACCTTCTTTACCCTTTGGTAGGGTCAACACCGGAGAAGTAGTGAGTCTATTTTTAACTCTTGGAAACTCTCCTTAAAAGTCTCAGACAACTCATATTCGGATTTCTTTCAATTCAAAGATTTTAACGAAGAAGAAAAAATGGAGAAACCTTCAACAAATCAACTATAATACCCGATCAGGCCCAAAAAGCTTCGTATAAGAGAGGGACTTAGAGGTCTAGACAAATTATTAACCGCATCGGTCTTCTCAGGATAAATCTCTATGCCTTGGCTTGACAATATATGACGGAGGAAAGTAATAAACATTAGCCAAAATTCATACTTGCTAAACATAATATACAATTGCTTGCCTTTAAGGACTTGCAAAACTATCCTCAAATGCTCCATCAGATCTCCCTCTTTCTTAGAATAGATAAAACGTTTTTCGTAAAGACGATCACACTTGAATTAAGGTATTGTATAAACAACTCATTAATGAGATGCATAAAAGATTTCAAAGTATTGGTTAGACCAAAAGACATCAATAAGAATTCAAAGTGACCAGACCTAGTTTGGAAGGATTTTTTAGGAAATAAATATCTCTCACCCTTTGTTGGTGATAGCTCGAATGTAAGTCAATCTTTGAATACTAACTCTCCTCTTAGAGGTGGTCAAATAAATCATCAATTCTAGTGAGCGAGTATTTATTTTTTATAGTGATTGTGTTGAATTGTCGATAATCAATGCATATACTAAGAAACCGATCCTTCTTTTTCATGAATAAGACTGGTACACGACATAAAGATATACTTGATTGAATCTAACCCTTATATAGAATGTCCTTGAATTGAGATTTTAACTCTTTGAATTCACCAAGTTCCATTCGGTAGAAGGAATTTGTATGAGTTTTGTATATCGTATAAGACAATGCCGAACATCGGGCAAGTCAAAAGGATAAACATCAGGAATTCTCTCAATATGGACACCGACTCCAAAACAACGAGTGTCGATATCACCATCCATAACCATTACTATATGGAATATAAAACCCTTAGAAACCATTTAACAAGACTTTATACATGAAATGAACCGAACACTACGAATTGAATTTCCCCATTACCATTAACAAACGGCTTAATCAGGAAGCTGAAACTTCACTACCCGAGTACTACAAATTATTAAGGCAAAACAAGCATGAAACCAATCCATCCCTAAGATTACATCATAGTATAACATATCTAACACTACCATATCTACCCGAGTGACTCTATGAGGTAAAAAAATGGGAAAAATTCTATAGACTCTTTTTGCAAAAACTGAGTCACCAACTGGGTGGACATTGAAAAAGGTTCTGGTAGAGTTTTGGGTAGTACATAAAATTTCGTATATACCAAAGGTATAACACAATAAAGTAGGACCATGGTCTAACAATGGATTACTATCAGTAGAAAGTACTTAAAATGTACCAGTGACGACGCCTGAAGATCCATGTTGATCAGTTTAGGAATAGAGAGCATAAAGATGTCTCTTCTTCGGAGCATTCAAATTAGAACCACTTGAGGGGTTTGATTACCCGTTCTTCCCCTTGACGAATGGGTTGGGAAATCTGTCAGTTAATGCGCACCATATCCACATACATTGCAAACACCCATACTGACAATATATTTCACTTCATTCTTCTTACCATGTTTTGTAGAAGTAGGAATTTCGACATAAGAACCACCTCCATAAAACCTTGTGGTCTAGGAATGAGCATATTTTCTTTGATTATATTAGATCATTAGGGTTGTCTTGACTAGAAAACTCTTATTAAACTTTGGTTTGCCTTGAACCTCAAATATGACTTTAGACGAATTGTTATCATCTTCATTTATCCTCCTCACTTCTTTACTAGCCCGCATGAGCTTTTCATTCTCAATTTGTTTGACATAAACTATAAGGTGTGAAATGTTCATGCTTGAACATTGTTGAAAGATACACATTCACCATAAAGGCAACTATCCGCATAACATATTTATTTATGTTGGACCTTCAGTTTTCCCATAAGGTTGGAGCATGCTTAGACAATTGTGTGAACTTAAGGCCATATTTCTTCACACTAATACCACCTTAGTGAAGGTTGACGAATTCATGCATTTTTCTCTCCCTCAATTCTACAAGGGAAAACTTATCAAGGGAAGCGGACCCGAATGCTTTCCAATCACTCCGGACCTTCTATCACAGTTCTCTCCCTTTTCACTATTCATAATGAACCTGAGCTACATCCCTCAACTGGTAGGTGTCTAATTCCACCTTCTCACGATTATTCTTACCCATATAATGAATTACCTCCAACACTTCATCTACAAATACATGTGGATCCTCATCAATTTTGGAGCCATAGAAGGTAGGGGGATTCATTCTGTTGAATCCAAAATCCTTGAAGCAGTTGTACTTGAATTTGAATTCGGTTGAATTCATGCATCTCTAGTGACATAATCTCTCAACACCAAAATAAGACTTTTGGAGAGACACCTATATATCAACATTAATCGTAGCTCCAACTTCATCATTCACTTAAGGATTCAAAGGAGCATGGGGAGGATTCCCCGAATTGGCATTTTCCTCTTTCCCTCTCCTCGTATTAATTCCCTATATTCGTAAGAAAAATATTATAAAGTAGATCATAGGTCAAAGATTTCAAGCATGAATAGAAAGTAATGAAAGAAAGGAAAATTTCTTAAACATCATATAGCCTCTCACTCATAAGTGTGGCGCGCTTGACATTCATAACCAGACTCTATTATACATGGTTTTTGAAGACATACATACAAAATATTATTCGCAAAATGTTATGCTCTTAACCTGATTTGTCACGACCTAGCATTATCCCCTAGATGGAACATAGTATAGTTCACTCCGAAGGGATCACATATTAAACCTTAGTATAACCATACACATAATGTCATAAGAAATAATGCTGAAATTTTTTAATTTTATAAACATAAATAAAACTTGAAATTCCAAAAATAAACAGTCATGGAAATTCTAGATTAGTCTCATACAAAACCATTTAACATGATAGTACGAAATTAGGGACTTAACCCTTTGCAACAACGAAAGTCTTAATATAAGAAAGTACTAATCGAAAATAAGACTGAAATAGAACATCTTGTCCTCAAAATGGAGGACTCACCAAAAAATAGGGAATAGTCGACTCAAGATTTATTGTGAAGAAGAAAGTAATTAATCAATGTCTTCAACCTGCACTCTTAGTATGTAGAAAAGAAGGGGTTAGCACAAATATGTATTATGTATGGGAACAAGCATAACCAAATTTAGATATGCTAAATAGGACATTTTCTTGGGAAATATGCTTTTAGCAAGTTTGGAAAGACAATATGCATATTCAATCATATAAGAAAAGATATAGTCACAATGGACTAATAACATAGTAATATCAATACCTTAGAAACCTCTAATAACACATGTGACTGTTGTTCGCATCTCATAATACCAGCCTTACAAAGCATTTCTTGAAGCCACATATTGAATTACCATAATATATAGGTGTCATGATAGGAGAGCACCTCCAAGTCGTAACATAACTTCCTTGACCCCGAAGGGGTGTTGTAAAAGCCTTTTAGCATTTATTCATTACATAGGTTATAAAAATAGTGTGAGATTAAAAATTTTATTCAAAAAACATTTTATTCAAAACATAAAGAAAAACATCTTTGAAAAGATACTGCGGATGTCTAAGTCTCACATAGCCATCATAGACACAATGCCACACATAATAGAGACACAACCCTTTTCAATTCAAAAGAAACTACTAAAAGTCTATAACATAAAAATAAATAAATATAAGTACTCATTATCCTCGAATACATGAGGAAATACCAAGTCTTGGAGAATACAAATCAAAACCTTCAAGTAGAGAATCCGCTTAGTTACCACAAACTACATTTGTACTAGAAACATGGAGAATATGGTGTTAGCACAATTAAGCACTATGTATGATGACAGTGCAACAACATGCTAAAAGGGGAAATTTTCTTGAAATTCATGATTTTATGCCATTTGGTAAAACATCATGAACATTGAAAAATAGAGGAATAATATGAGTCAGAATCAACATACAAGTCACATTTACATTTGAACTCAATAACATTCATAAGCCTTTGTGTCACGACCCAAAACCGAGCCGCGACTGGCACCCACATTTACCCTCCTATGTGAGCGAACCAACCAATCTAACCCTTAACATTTCAATGTATATCAACAGAAAGTAATGCGGAAGACTTAAACTCATTAAATAAAACAATTCAAAACTATTATTATTATCCCCAAAATCTGGAAGTCATCACCACAAGAACATCTATCTCAAATTACTAAACTAAGAATGTCTAAGAACAAAATAACTAAAAAGCTAGTCCATGCCGGAAGTTCAAGGCATCAAGACATGAAGAGGGAGATCCAGTCCAAGCTAGAAGCATTAGCTCACCCTGAAATCCGGTATACCGATGACTGGATAGGATTACTGTTGGGTTGAAGATGACGGAACGTTTGGCTGCACTCCACAATAAACCAAGAAAGAAGAAACAAGTACGGGTCAGTACAAAACACGGGTACTGAGTAAGTATCATCGGCCAACTCAAAATAGAAACATATATATCAAGTAATATTATAAAACAACTATAATACTCAACATATAGCAACAACAAGTACTAAAATCATCAATAAGTACTAACAAGTTCATCCATGTGGACTCAAGACTCAGTATCATACTCATTTGGGAATTAGGTTCATTACATTGAGTATCTTAACATTCTTCAAGATTCATTATCTTTCTTCCTCTTGTGTCGGTACGTGACACTCCGATCCATATTCTATCCTGGTGTCGGAACGTGGCACTCCGATCCTCATTCTATCCTGGTACCGGAACGTGGCACCCGATCCATATTCTATCCTGGTGTCGAAACGTGACACTCTGATCCTCATTCTATCCTGGTAACGGAACGTGGCACCCGATCCATATTCTATCCTGGTGTCGGAACGTGACACTCCGATCCTCATTCTATCCTGGTACAGGAACGTGGCACCCGATCCTCTATTTCTATCCTGGTACCGGAACGTGGCACCCGATCCCCTAATTCATCAAGCCTTCTTTTATTCTATGGCATCATCAATCACAAGTGAATTAGGGTTTCTTTCAAGATTTTGGATTCGATAACTTCATCATGCTTATTTTATCACAAACACATAATCATATTCATGCAAGCATACAATTAAGCATATAGAAGGGTTTTACAATACTATCAATACATATCATTCACTATTAAGAGTTCACTACGAATATCGTAAAAACCATAACCTACCTCCACCGAAGACTAGTGATCAACAAGAAATCCCAAGCTTTGTTCTTCTTCTTCCTCCTCGTTCGACTCTCTCTCTCTCTTTCTCTTTCTATTTTCTTATTCAAACCCTCGTTCTTTTACCCTAATATAATATATATAATGTTTGAAAGATGGCATTAATAACCCACTAATTAACTTAAGGTTACCTCTTTAACCCCAAGTAATTAGACTTATTAATATAAACCCTCTAACTTTATAATTAGAGGAGTAGTCCAAAACGTCCCTTAAAACGTGTAAAGAATCCGACTCCAACTGGGATTACGCACGCTGTGACGGGCCGTCGTGCCTGCGATGGTCCGTCCTGCAGGTCGTCGCCAAGTTCAGAGACCCAATTTTTCCACCAAGGGTCTGTGACGGTCCGTCCTGCAAGTCCGTTACGAAGTTCATAGAGTCGATTTTCAGTACCCAATTTCAGAATTTCTAAGTATATTGAAACGAGACCCTGCGACGGTCCGTCGTGCCCATGACGGTCCGTCGTAGGGTCCGTTGCCTCAGCCAATTTTCCAGAAATAAAATCTGCTGCTCAAAACGACTAAACAGGTCGTTACAAGATACCAATTGACCCATCGTTCGTCCTCGAACGATCAAAAAAGAGAACAAGGTGGAAAGGAGTACCTGATTCCGTAAACAGATGTGGGTTTTTTCTTGCATATCAGTCTCCTTCTCCAAGTGGCTTCTTCAACTGGTCGATTCTTCCATTGCACCTTGATGGATGCAATCTCCCTTGACCTCAACTTTCGAACTTCTCTATCCAAAATAGCAACGCTCCTCCTCATAAGACAAATTTTCATCAAGCAAAACTGAATTTCAACGGATAATGTAGTTTCCATCCCCATGGTATCTTTTCAACATAGACACATGGAATACCGGATGCACTCCGGACAGCCCTGGAGGCAAGGCTAACTCATACGCTACCTCCCCTACTCGCTTAAGTACTTCAAATGGTCCAATGTACCTTGGACTAAGCTTCCCTCTTTTACCAAACCGCATCACCCCTTTCATTGGCGAAACTTTCAACAAGACTTGTTCACCCTCCATGAACTCTAAGTCTCTAACCTTTCGATCTGCATATTCTTTTTGCCTACTTTGCGCCGCTAGAAGCCTTTCTTGAATAGATTTCACTTTCTCTATCGAATCCCTCAAAAGGTCAGTACCCCAAGGTCTAACCTCAAATGCATCAAACCACCCAATGGGAGACCTACATCTCCTACCATACAATGCTTCAAATGGGGCCATATCAATGCTTGAGTGATAACTATTATTGTATGAAAACTCCGCTAAGGGTAGGAAATTATCCCAATGACCACCAAATTCTATCACACATGCACGAAGCATATCCTTCAACACTTGAATCGTTCGCTCAGACTGACCATTGGTCTGAGGGTGGAATGCGGTACTAAGATCCAACCTAGTACCCAATTCAGCATGCAATGTTTTCCAAAACTTAGAGGTAAACTGCGTACCTCTAATGGATATGATGGATAGTGGAACCCCATTCAATCGAACGATTTCTGAGATATAGATCTTGGCTAACTTCTCTGCCTTGTAAGTCACCTTGACCGGAATAAAATGAGCAGACTTAGTTAACCTATCAACAATCACCCAAATGGA
>JAKWIY010001727.1:0-16331 GCA_027704805.1 Solanum corneliomulleri | reverse complement strand
GAGCTTGCAAAGAGCTAGACTTCCCATGCTCCCGCCTTTCTACTCAAAGCATCTGCCACAAACATTCGCCTTCCCCGGATGTGATACAAAATAGTGATGTCATAGTCCTTCAGTAGTTCCATCCATCTCCTTTGTCTCAAGTTCAAATCTTTCTGGGTAAAGACATACTGTAGACTACGATGATCCGTATAGATTTCACACTTAACCCCATATAAATAGTGCCTCCATTGCTTCAATGCAAATACTACCGCGGCCAATTCCAAGTCATGAGTTGATAGTTACGCTCATGCACTTTTAATTGTTTGAAGCATAAGCAATCACATTCTTTCTTGCATTAGCACTGCACCCAAACCGAATAGGATGCATCACAATAGACAATGAAATTCTTACCTCTACCGGCAAGGTGAGGATAGGTGCAGTAGTCAACAAAGTCTTGAGTTTCTGTAAACTTCTTCACACTCCTCCGACCATACAAATGGAAATTCTGCTTAGTCAAGTTCGTCAGTTGGGAAGCGATAGAAGAGAATCCCTTGACAAAGCGGCGGTAGGTAATAGCTAGCTAACCCAACAAAACTCCGTTTTCTGACACATTAGTGGGCCTTACCCAATTCTTCACCGTCCAATCTTAGATGGATCCACCATCACTCCATCCTTAGAAACCACGTGCCCCAAGAAGGACACTGCATCTAGCCAAAGTCACACTTAGAGAATTGGCATAAAGCTTTTCTTCCTCACCAACTCTAAACCATTCTCAAATGCTCTTCATGTTCCTTCTTACTCTTGGAGTATATCAGTATATCATCAATAAACACGATCACAAAGAGGTCTAAATACGGCTTAAATATCCCATTCATCAAGCTCATGAAAGCAGCGGGGGCATTTGTAAGACCAAACGACATTACCACAAATTCGTAGTGCCCATACCTAGTGCGGAAAGCGGAGTCTTTGGCACATCCGTTGCTCGTGTTTCAATTTGATTGATGATAACCGGAATCTCAAGTCAATTTTAGAGAAGACACAAGCACCTTGTAACTGATCGAACAAGTCATCAATGCGGAGGGGGGGTACTTGTTCTTAATAGTTACCTTGTTCAGTTCTGTAGTCTATGCACATCCGAAAACTCCCATCCTTCTTCTTCACAAACAAAACGGAGCACCCCAAGGAGATGCACTTGGTCTAATGAAGCCTTTACTCAACAATTCTTGAAGTTGAGCCTTTAACTCTCTTAATTCGGCGGGAGCCATTCATAAGGGGGGTATAGAAATGGGGCGAGTACCCGGTTCCAAATCAATGCAGAAATCAATATCCCTATCCGGTGGCATGCCAGGAAGATCTGCAGGGAACACATCCAAAAACTCACGGACTACCGAAACTGACTCAATCGAGGGTACTTGGGTAGTGTCATCCTTGAGATGTGCCAAGAAAGCTAAACACCCTTTACTCACCATCTTCTTAGCACGAAGAAAGGAGATGATACGCCCCGGATGGAAGTGTAGTCACCCTCCCACACAACGGATCTGCCCTAGGCTTGGCTAACGTCACCGTTTTAGTATTACAATCCAAAATCGCAAAAATCAGAGAAAGCCAAGTCATACCCAGAATTACATCAAAGTCACCCATTTCTAAAATAACCAAAATATACATAAGTGTTGCCCCCACAAAGTTCACCAAACAAGACCTATATACCTTTTCAACTACCACAGACTCACCCACCGGAGTAGAAACACGAATAGGCATGTCAAGTAATTCACAATGCAAATTTAGACCATTAGCAAATGATGAAGATACATATGAAAAAGTGGAGCCAGGGTCAAAAATACAGATGCCATGCAATCACAAAACCAAAAGATTACCTGTGATAACAGCATCAGACGCCTCCGCTTCAGACCTCCCAGGGAAAGCGTAACAATGGGCCCCATTATTTGTCTGTCCGTTGCCCCTACCATGTTGCGTAGTAGTGGCTCCAGTTTGCCCTTCACCTCGGCCGTTTTGGTGACCACCATTACCTCGACCACCACGTCCTCCAGAAAAACGGCCTCTACCATGACCACCCCTACCTCTAGCTAGTGGGGCTCTGTAACTCTGATTTGGACAATACCTCTTAATGTGTCCAATCTCCCCACATCCATAACATTCTCTGGGTTCACGCATCGGCCTCTCAGAGAAGTGTTTGGACCGGTCTGAGGTGGACCCCAACTACAGTCTGAGTGAAGACTGAATGGGTCGAGCTGAGTAACCTCCAGAACTCTGTCCTCTTGTTTGTGAACCGTTGAACTCACCTCCCTTTCGAAACCTTTTTGATGTCGATGTCGTGGTGAAGTCATCTGGTTTCACTCCTTCCACTAGTGTGAACTCACCTCCCTCTAGTGTGTATCTTTTCTTTTTGTTCCTTTTTTTTTTTTTTTCAGATTGTTGTGTGTGTCGTGTTTTGCTTTTTCTTTTATGTTGTTGTCTCCCGTGTATGTTGTAGAGTTGATGAAATATTATGGTATGTGTGGGGTGGTAGTATAGAGGGGAGTATGGTAGAAAATGGAGAAGGAAAGTGGGTAGTGGGGTTATGGTAGTGGGGTTAAATGTGGGTGAGGATAGTAGGATTAGTTTAGTTTTTTTTTAATTTTTATTGTTTATATAATAGAATAAATATACGAATAGTTAAATACTTTTAATTAATAAAATTGGGTAGCTAATAGTAACTTATAATTAAAAAATACTAGCTTATTTATTAAACTAAAATTGAAGTAAAATATATCATTTTTATTTATTTTTAAATCTTTTAAAATAAATTTACTAAAATAAAACAAATAAAAAAATCTAATTTCGATATATAAATTTTTTAAGCTCTAAAAATGATGGTAAACTTAAATTCGGTCAAAACTTACGTTCTCCGCTCTCTCTCTCTCTCTCTCGATATATATATATATAGAGGAGAGGAAGAGGAGATATAGATGATAGAGAATAGATATATATAGAGAGAGAGAGAGAGATAGATAGAGACATATATATATATATATATACATATATATATATATATATATATATATATATATATATATATATATATGTCAATTTTAGATTGTTAAATTTGCTTACACTTAATCTGTAAATTGTAATAGCAAACAAAAAATTAAACATAACACCAATCTGTAAAACACAAACAGCCTAGCCCACAAAATGGAATAGTCAATTGAATAACCATCACATTATCATATGTAAACACAACAAAATAGAATAATCTACTGAATAAACCAACACAACACCTTATGTAAACGAATAGCCAACAAACGAATAGCCAACACAATTGAATCAATCATGCAACACCATTTCTAAATACATCTGAGCACAACATCACCATTGATTCATACTTCAACATCACTATTCAATATTGAAATAAAATCACATTCATAAGGCCTTAGATAAGACATAATTTACCAACAAACAAAACCAAAATTTGTAGGCCCTTAGAGAAATAGTTTGCATATGTACTGGACTAACTTAAAAAAGTGCTTAAATACATGCATATCATTACAAGTTTCATGGAATCTTGGACAATGAATAAGTGCTATTTGAATATTATTTGAACTACTTCCCACTGATAACGCTTTTAAATCACCATTCAAAAATCAATTAAAAGAATGAGTAACTAACGTCTCAGGGTTAAATCTCACAATATCGTAAAGAATTCCTTATCAAGAAATTTGGACTTTAAAGTAGCTCATTTGTAATAATAAGACAATTGATGAATGGTAACACCAACTTAATATAAAGTTTTGATTATTAATTATCAAAATTAAACTAAATTTGGAACAAGTCAAGAGCTAATAAGCAACATAGGGGGGTGGGGATTGGAAATCAGTGTCACATAGGGGTGATTGTGCTGCTCTACAATGGTGAACATTCATGAAAGTTATCATCATTGGCGCTAATCATTTTTCGATCTCAAATCATGTATGCATAAAATCTCCTCTCGTTCTCATCTATATGTCATTTCTAATTAACTCAATCCCTACTCTACTCTCTCTTTCAAAAATAGGGAAAACAAATCTGACCCATAGCATCTTTTTCATGCAAACCATAAACATCTAAACCTAAATTGCTAGAATTTAACTAATTACCCACTCTAGTTAATCTCTTTTGAGCATCAACCAAAATTCAGCAGTAGGAATATAATTCAGTGTGCAAGCTTAATCTATAATTTTGACCCCATGGTAATTAGACCAAATTCATGCATGAAAAACAACAAAAAGAGCATAGCACAATTCCCACTACGTTAAATCAACATCTACCCCTATTTGAGCATCCTAGATCTTGACGTTTTAGCCACCCATCACAAAAAGTAAAGAAAATATATCTTCCATGAAAAATTCCATCGATAACTTGAAATCAATCAATTAAGAGTAAACCCACTTTACAATTAACTTGAATTTATCAAATTTAAGATTCTAATTGCAAATCTCCCCCCTCCCCCGAGAACTAGAAAAAGTGCCTTTTAAAGGTAAAGTATTCTCACTTCTCAAAACTCACTCAATAGTCTAACTCTCGGAACTCACTAATCGAACTCCCTTACAATTTTTACCCTTTGTACTATTTATAGTTTCCAAAGAATTGGCCAAAAAATCCACTTTATAACTGATTTGGTGATGTTAGTTAGGTTGGCTAAGCCTAAAAAGTGGACTCACCCTTTCGGCTTTTGATGCTCTAAGCTTCAAGTGTTCAAATCTTAGTCACCTTAAACCACTATATTATCACTCTTTGATGTATACCATCTAAGTAAATAGAAAATGAGTAGTGGAGTATTCAAGGACTTTTTAATGTACTTTTAGAGATGTGGAAAAGCCTTATATATCCAAATCTGAAATTTATAAAATAATAAAAAAATAAATAGAGTTGATGAAGCACTACACAAATAAATAAGAACATATTATGAATCGACTAAATGATTGATAATAAAGACCAGAAATGCCTAGGAAAAATTGTACAGAACATAAGATGCATTCTTCTCTTCATTATATATTCTCATCTACTTCTTCAAATTAATTTAATTCTTAATATAAGTCAATGTTAAATCAAAAGACTATTCCATCTATGAATAACTTCTAAAGAAATCCAAATGTCACGCCCCGTGACTATCCCCTTAACGTAACATGGTACCTAAGATTACAAGTGATCCAAGTTAACCTTGAGTCTGACATATCATAAGCATACTGAAAATAACGAAGTAACATATGAACTATGTGAAAGCTAAAAATTGTGGATAGCTGAAAGTGGGGAATACCCAACTAATCTGATGTAACGACCTGTTTAGTCGTTTTGAGCAGCAGATTTTATTTCTGAAAAAAAAACTGGCCAAGACTACGGGCACTACGACGGACCGTCGCAGGCACGACGGCCCGTCGAGGGTGTATCGTTTCAGCATACTTAGAAATTCTGAAATTGGTACTGAAAATCGACTCTCTGTAATTTGTGACGGACCTGCAGGACGTGTCGTCATAGCCACGACGAACCGTCGTGAGCTCCCGTTGCAAAACACTTCAACTTTTGAGAAATTGGTACAAGAAACGAGTCTCTGACCGTCATGACGGAGGTGCAGGACGGACCGTCACAGGGGTGACGGGCCGTCACAGTCCACGTAAGTCCTGTGGGGCTGCGACGACCTGTGTGACGGACCATCGCAGGCACGACGGGCCGTCACAGGTTGCGCAAATCCCAGGCAGAATAGGATTTCTTCACACGTTTTAAGGGACGTTTTGGACTATTCTTTCCTTAATTATAAAGTAAGAGGGTTAATGTTAATAAGTCTAATTACTTGGGGGTTAAAAGAGGTAACCTTAAGTTAATTAGTGGGTTTTATTGTCCTCCTTTACACTTAATTATATTTTTAATTAGGGTAAAAAGAAGGAGGGTTTGAATAAAGAAAACAAAAGAGAAAGAACAAGAGAGAGAAAAGAGAAACGAATTGAGGGAGATTGAACGAGAAGAAGAAAGCTTTGGGGAAAATTCTTGCTTGATCACTAGTCTTCGGTGGAGGTAGGTTATGGTTTATGCTATTTGATAGTAAACTCTTAATAGTGAATGATATGTGTTGATAGTATTGTAAACCTGTCTATATGCTTAATTGTATGCTTGCATGAATATGATTATGTGATTTTGATAAAACAAGCATGATGAAACCCATTGAATCCCAAATCTTGAAAGAAACTTTAATCTACGTTATTAATGATGATGCCTTGGTATAAAAGAAGGCTTGATGAATTAAAGTAATGGGATTGGTGATGCCTTGGTATAGAGAAGGCTTGATGAACGGATAGAATGAGATTATTGGATCGGAGTGTCACGTTCCGACACATAGTAATAGTGGATCGGAGTGTCACGTTCCGACACATGTAGGGGATCGGAGTGTCACGTTCCGACACATATAGGGGATCGGAGTGTCACGTACTGACACATGTAGGGGATCGGGTGTCACAAACCGACACGTAGAATTAGGGGATCGGAGTGTCACGTACCGACACATAGTGGTAGGGGATCGGAGTGTCACGTACCGACACAAGAGGAAGAAAGATAATGAATCTTGAAAGATGATAAATATACTCAATCTAATAAACTTAATTCCCAAATGAGTATGGTATTGAGGCTTGAGCCCTCATGGATGAACTTGATGGTACTTGTGATGTTTATAGTACTTGTTGTTGATGCCTGTTGAGTTATAGTTGATTTATAATTACTTGGATATACTGTTCCCTATTTTGAGTTGGCCGATGATATCTACTCAGTACTTGTGGTTGTACTGACCCCTACTTTTATGTTTCTTCTTTGTTATTTGTGTAATGCAGCAAACGTTCCGTCAACTTCAACTCAGCAGTAAATCAAGCCAGTCTTCACTACTTTCGGAAATTCAGGGTGAGCTAATGCGTCTAGCTGGACTGGATATTCTTCTTCAAGTCTTGATGCCTTGAACTTCCGGCATGGACTAGCTTCTATTTGTATTTGTTTAGTTTCTTAGATAGTTTTAGTTTAGTAATTTGAGGATAGATGTTCTTGTGATGATGACTTCCAGATTTTGGGGATAATAATAATAGTTTTGAATTGTTTTTATTAATGAGTTAAGTCTTCCGCACTATATTCTGTTGATATAAATTGAAATGTTAAGGTTTAGATTGGTTGGTTCGCTCACATAAGAGGGTGAATGTGGGTGCCAGTCGCGTCCCCGTTTTGGGTCGTGACAAACTTGGTATCAGAGCATTAGGTTCGTTGGTCTCATCACACAAGAACAGGTCTAGTAGAGTCTTAAGGAACGGTAGGGGGATGCCTTTACTTTTCTTTGAGAGGCTATAAGACTTTAGGAAAATTCCATTCTTTCATTCTTTCTTTCGTGCTACTACTTGAGTCCAATTGGTATCTAGGTGATACAAATTGGTATCTGACCATCTTCACTCTATTTCGCAAATGGTTAGAACTAGAGCAACGACCGCACCAGCAGCAACAACGGAAAGACAAGAAACGACTGAGCCAGCCACTGGGGCTGTGGCTCGAGGAAGAACAGCGGCAAGAGGCCGTGGAAGAGGTCGTGGGAGGACGTCTTCCAGAGGAAGCAAAAGAGCCCCTAGCCCATCTGATACTAGGGCGGTGACTCCTCCACCGACCGAGGAGGTGATAAGAGAGGGTGAGGAAGGGGAGAATGAACAAGCGCAAAATGAGGAATTGCCACCCCAACCTACCCCAGAGATGATCAACCAGGTACTTGCTTATCTTAGGGGGTATCCGATCAGGGTCAGGCACCTCCAGTGGTTTCTGCACCAACACCTCCGGTTTCAGAGATACGACATGCGGCTACTATGGCTCCCCGCATGGATGCCTCATTGGGAATAGGCACATTTCCACGTCTAACTACTGGGCCTATTATGACAAATGATCAGCATCAACTTTTCAGTAAGTTCTTGAAATTGAAACCTCCAGTCTTTAAGGGCGCAGAATCAGAGGATGCCTACGATTTTCTGGTTGATTTTCATGAGCTACTACACAAGATGGGTATAGTAGAACGGTTTGGCGTTGAGTTCGTGAGCTATCAGTTTCAAGGGAACGCCAAAATGTGGTGGCGGTCACATGTTGAGTGTCAACCAACAGAGGCACCACCTATGACTTGGGAATCATTCTCTAACTTGTTTATGGAGAAGTATATCCCAAGGACTTTGAGAGATAGAAAAAGGGACGAGTTCTTGAGTCTAGAGCAAGGAAGGATGACAATTAATGCATTCGAGGCTAAATTTCGTGCACTATCCAGATATGCCACCCAACTCTATTTCAGTCCACAAGAACGGATTCGCCGTTTTGTGAAGGGGTTGAGGTCAGAATTGCGGATTTCAGCCTTACAGATAGCGGCAACGGCAACATCCTTCCAAGAGGTGGTGATGACTTTGTGATAGAGGTGGAAGGAGTGAAACCAGATGACTTCACCACGACATCGACATCAAAAAGGTTCGAAGGGGAGGTGAGTTTAATGGTTCTTACTCTAGAGGACAGAGCTCCGGAGGTCACTCAGTTCGACCAATTCAGTCTTCACTACAGACTGTAGTGGGGGTCCACCTCAGAACGGTCAACACTACTCCGAGAGACCTATGCCTGACTCCAGAGAGTTGCTAGGATGTGGGGAGATGGGAATATTAGGAGACATGACTAAAACAGAGTTACAGACCCCGATAGCTAGAGGTAGAGGTGGTCATGGTAGAGGCCGCTTTTCTGGAGGACGTGGTGGTCGAGGTAATGGTGGTCACCAAACGGCAGGGGTGATGCAAAACGGAGCCACTATACAACATGGTAGGGGCAACGGACAGACAAATAATGGGGCCCATGCTACGCTTTCCCTGGAGATCTGAAGCGGAGGCATCAGATGCTGTCATCACAGGTAACCTTTTGATTTGTGATTGCATGGCTTCCGTATTGTTTGATACTGGATCCACATTTTCTTATGTATCTTCCTCATTTGCTAATGGTCTGAATTTACATTGTGAATTGCTTGACACTCCTATTCGTGTTTCTACTCCGGTGGGGAGTCTGTGATAGTCGAAAAGGTATATAGGTCTGGTTTGGTGAATTGTGGGGAGCAAAACTTATGTAGATTTGGTTATTTTAGAAATGGGGGGACTGATGTAATTCTGGGTATGACTTGGCTTTCTCCAAATTTTGCGTTTTTGGATTGTAATGCTAAAACAGTGACGTTAGCCAAGCTGGGGCAGATCCGTTAGTGTGGGAGGGCGACTACACTTCCAAACCAGTTCGCATCGTGTCCTTTCTTCGTGCTCAGAAGATGGTTAGTAGGGTTGTTTAGCTTTCTTGGCCCTCAGGGATGGCACTACCCAAGTAACCTCAATTGAGTCGGTTTCGGTAGTCCGTGAATTTTTGGATGTGTCCCTGCAGATCTTCCCGGTATGCCACCGGATAGGGATATTGACTTTTGCATTGATTTGGAACCGGGCACTCGCCCCATTTCTATACCCCCTTATAGAATGGCTCCCGCGGTAAGAGAATTAAAGGCTCAACTTCAAGAGTTGTTGAGCAAAGGCTTTATTAGACCAAGTGCATCTCCTTGGGGTGCTCTAGTGTTATTTGTGAAGAAGAAGGATGGGAGTTTCCGGATGTGCATAGATTACCGACAGTTGAACAAGGTGACTATCAAGAACAAGTATCCCATTCCTCGCATTGATGACTTGTTCGATCAGTTACAAGGTGCCTGTGTCTTCTCTAAAATTGACTTGAGTTCCGGTTATCACCAATTGAAAACGGGCAAGGGATGTGCCAAAGACTGCCTTTCGAACTAGGTATGGGCACTATGAATTTTGTGGTAAGTCTTTGGTCTTACGAATGCCCCTGCTGCCTTCATGAGCTTGATGAACGGGATTTTCAAGCCATATTGGACCTCTTTGTGATCGTGTTATTGATGATATACTGATATACTCGAAGAGTAAGAAGGAACATGAGTAGCATTTGAGAATGTGTTAGAGTTGTTGAGGAAGAAAAGCTTTATGCGAAATTCTCCAAGTGTGAGTTTTGGCTAGATTCAGTGTCCTTCTTGGGGCACGTGGTTTCTAAGGATGGAGTGATGGTGGATCCATCTAAGATTGAGACGTGAAAAATTGGGTAAGACCTACAAACGTGTCAGAAATAAGGAGTTTAGTTGGGTTAGCTAGCTACTACCGCCGATTTGTCAAGGGATTCTCTTCTATTGCTCCCAATTAAAAACTTGACTAAGCAGATGTTCCATTTGTATGGTCGGATGAGTGTGAGGAAAGCTTTCAAAACTCAAGACTTTGTTGACTACCGCGCCTATCCTCACCTTGCCAGTAAGAGGGTAAAACTTCATCGTTTATTGTGATGCATCCTATTCTGGGTTGGGTGTAGTGTTAATGCAAGAGAGAATGTGATTGCTTATCTTCGAGGCAATTAAAGGTGCATGAACGTAACTATCCGACCCCATTTGGAGTTGGCCGCGGTAGTATTTGCACTAAAGCAATGGAGACACTATTTGTATGGGGTTAAGTGTGAAGTCTACACGGACCACGTAGCCTACAGTACGTCTTTACTCAAAAAGATTTGAACTTGAGACAGAGGAGATGGATGGAACTACTGAAGGACTACGACATCACTATCTTGTATCATCCGGGAAAAGCAAACGTTTGGCAGATGCTCTAAGTAGAAAGGCCGAAGCATGGGAAGTTTAGCTCATTTGAAAGTTCTAGACCCCATTGGCTATAGACAGATGTGCTAGGAAGTGCAGATTCTGGCTATGACCTTATGAGGTTAGAAATAAATGAGAAGGGAGGATTGTTAGCTTGTGTAGAGCAAAATCTTCTTTTCTTGACAAGATCAAGGGAAAACAGTTTGATGATGAGAAACTAGGTCGAATTAGAGATAAGTATTGCGAGGAGAGGCTAAGGAAGCAGTAATTGATGAGGAAGGTGTTTTGGATTAAGGGAAGGGTATGTGTACCCCGCATCGATATTGATCACCACTATTCTGACAAGGCTCATAGTTCCGGATACTCTATACTCCTGGTGCAACCAAGATGTACCGCGACCTAAAGCAACACTTCTGGTGGAGTAGGATGAAGCGAGATATTGTTGAGTTTGTTGCCAAATGTCCAAATTGTCAACAAGTAAAGTATGAACACCAGAGGCCCGGAGGAACACTTCAGAGAATGCCCATTCCTGAATGGAAGTGGGAGAGAATCGCAATGGACATTGTGGTTGGTCTTCCAAAGACCTTGGGAAAGTATGACTCCATTTGGGTGATTGTTGATAGGTTAACTAAGTCTGCTCACTTCATTCCTGTAAAGGTGACCTACAACGCAGAGAAGTTAGCCAAAATCTACATCTCAGAAATTGTTCGGTTGCATGGGGTTCCACTCTCCATCATATCAGATAGAGGTACGCAGTTTACTTCTAAGTTTTGGAGAACATTGCATGCTGAATTAGGTACTAGATTGGACCTTAGTACCGCATTTCATCCTCAGACCGATGGTCAGTCTGAGCGAACGATTCAAGTGTTGGAGGATATGCTTCGTGCATGTGTGATAGAGTTTGGTGGACATTGGGATAGTTTCTTACCTTTGGCAGAATTTTCATACAATAATAGCTATCACTCCAGCATCGATATGGCTCCATTTGAAGCATTGTATGAGAGGAGGTGTAGATCTCCCATTGGGTGGTTCGATGCATTTGAGGTTAGACCTTGGGTACTGACCTCTTGAGGATTCGTTAGATAAGGTGAAGTGCATTCAAGAAAGCTTCTAGCGGCGCAAAGTAGACAAAAGGAGTATGCAACCGAAAGGTTAGAGACTTGGAGTTCATGGAAGGTGAACAAGTCTTGTTGAGGTTTCACCATGAAAGGGGTGATGCGGTTTGGAAAAAGGGGTAAGCTAAGTCCAAGGTACATTGGACCATTTGAAGTGCTTAAGCGAATAGGGAGGTGGCTTATGAATTAGCCTTGCCCCCAGGCTGTCCGGAGTGCATCCGGTATTCATGTGTCCATGTTGAAAAGATACCATGGAGATGGAAACTACATCATCCGTTGGATTCATTTTGTTGGATGAGAACTTGACTTATGAAGAGGAACCGGTTGCTATATTAGATAGAGAAGTTCGCAAGTTGAGGTACGAGAGAGATTGCATCCATCAAAGTTCAATGGAAAGATCGACCCGTTGAAGAAGCTACTTGGGAGAGGAGGCGGATATGCAAGAAAAATACCCCACATCTGTTTACAGATTCAGGTACTCCTTTCGCCATTGTTTTTCTTCTTTTGATCGTTCGGGGACGAACGATGGTAAATTGGTATCTATTGTAACGACCTGTTTAGTCGTTTTGAGCAGCAAATTTTATTTCTGGAAAAAAAACTGGCCAAGACTACTGCACTACGACGGACCGTCGCAGGCACGACGGCCCGTCGAGGTGTATCATTTCAGCATACTTAGAAATTCTGAAATTGGTACTGAAAATCGACTCTCTATAATTTGTGACGGACCTGCAAGACGTGCCGTCACAGCCACGACAAACCGTCGTGAGCTCCCGTTGCAAAACACTTCAACTTTTGAGAAATTGGTACAAGAAACGAGTCTCTGACCGTCATGACGGAGGTGCAGGACGGACCGTCACAGGGGTGACGGGCCGTCACAGGGGTGACGGGCCGTCACAGTCCACGTAAGTCCTCTAGGGCTGCGACGACCTGTGTGACGGACCATCGCAGGCACGACGGGCCGTCACAGGTTGCGCAAATCCCAGGCAGAATAGGATTTCTTCACACGTTTTAAGGGACGTTTTGGACTATTCTTTCCTTAATTATAAAGTAAGAGGGTTAATTGTTAATAAGTCTAATTACTTTGGGGTTAAAAGAGGTAACCTTAAGTTAATTAGTGGGTTTTATTGTCCTCCTTTACACTTAATTATATTTTTAATAGGGTAAAAGAAGGAGGGTTTGAATAAAGAAACAAAAGAGAAAAGAACAAGAGAGAGAAATAGAAACGAATTGAGGGAGATTGAACGAGAAGAAGAAAGCTTTGGGGAAATCTTGCCTTGATCACTAGTCTTCGGTGGAGGTAGGTTATGGTTTATGCTATTTGATAGTAAACTCTTAATAGTGAATGATATGTGTTGATAGTATTGTAAACCTGTCTATATGCTTAATTGTATGCTTGGCATGATATGATTATGTGATTTTGATAAAACAAGCATGATGAAACCCATGAATCCCAAATCTTGAAGAAAAAAAACTTTAATCTACGTTATTAATGATGATGCCTTGGTAATAAAGAAGGCTTGGATTAAATAGTAATGGGATTGGTGATGCCTTGGTATAGAGAAGGCTTGATGAACGGATAGAATGAGATTATTGGATCGGAGTGTCACGTTCCGACACATAGTAATAATGGATCGGAGTGTCACGTTCCGACACTGTAGGGGATCGAAGTGTCACGTTCCGACACATATAGGGGATCGGAGTGTCACGTACCGACACAGTAGGGATCGGTGTCACAAACCGACACGTAGAATTAGGGGATCGGAGTGTCACGTACCGACACATAGTGGTAGGGGATCGGAGTGTCACGTACCGACACAAGAGAAGAAAGATAATGAATCTTGAAAGATGATAATATACTCAATCTAATAAACTTATTCCCAAATGATATGGTATTGAGGCTTGAGCCTCATGGATGAACTTGATGGTACTTGTGATGTTTATAGTACTTGTTGTTGATGCCTGTTGAGTTTATAGTTGATTTATAATTTACTTGATATATATTGTTTTCCCTATTTTGAGTTGGCCGATGATATCTACTCAGTACTTGTGGTTGTACTGACCCCCTACTTTTATGTTTTCTTCTTTGTTATTTGTGTAATGCAGCAAACGTTCCGTCAACTTCAACTCAGCAGTAAATCAAGCCAGTCTTCACTACTTTCGGAAATTCAGGGTGAGCTAATGCGTCTAGCTGGACTGGATATTCTTCTTAAAGTCTTGATGCCTTGAACTTCCGGCATGGACTAGCTTCTATTTGTATTTGTTTAGTTTCTTAGATAGTTTTAGTTTAGTAATTTGAGGATAGATGTTCTTGTGATGATGACTTCCAGATTTGGGGATATAATAATAGTTTTGAATTGTTTTTATTAATGAGTTAAGTCTTCCCCTATTTTTCTGTTGATATAAATTGAAATGTTAAGGTTTAGATTGTTGGTTCGCTCACATAGGAGGGTGAATGTGGGTGCCAGTCGCGTCCCCGTTTTGGGTCGTGACATCTGAAAATAAAGCATACTAAAAGGTTAATAACAACTAAAAGACGAACTTCATAATTCAAGATATTATTTTTAATATGTTTGAAATGCCTCTAACTAAGTTCAGTTGCTGGGACATGCCCCCCAGCTACCTCTAACAAAGCTGAAAGCTGAATAAAAGAATAAAGTGAAAACATGTCTGTTATCCTCGACGTATGATGACTCATCATTGATTGTTGAATGTTTACCGAGAATAGATCTAGCGTGATCTGGATGTTGAGTACCTGAACCTCATGAAAGTCTGTAGCACAGAGTATGCGTCAGTACTTGGAATGTACTAAGCATGTATGATATAGATACTAAGTTGTAACAAATACATAGAGATGAACAAAGCATACTGAAGCAATGACATAAACTAAGTAAGAATGTAAATACTGAAACATGACTGAAAAGTTAAGTTGAATGCAATGACCAAGTATAGTCATGAAAATAACATGTTGAACTGAATGTTGAGGTATATACTGAAACTTGGTCAAATGCATTGAGAGTTTGACTGTGGGAGATCCTATTCATCGACATAGACCACATGAACTAAACGTGGAGTCTAATGAATACGCCCCATCGAGAGGACTCAATATACCTTGTCAGGGGCATAAAGGCTGACTAGCATGATCACTAAATTTGATGCCCAACAAGGAGACTTATAATCCTATGGGGGTTCTGGGATTTTGAGGGTATACTGAACCTTAGTCTACTCGGTCTAAGTCTACTCCAACTAATATGCACAAAATTATAAGCCACAAATGCAACTAAAATACTAAATAGCTCAAAATAACAACATTTTAACTCATAATTTAACATATATATCTGATAATGTGACATCCAAAATCTGGTTGAATGATTATTTGTTTGATGAACTAGTAAGTGTAATTAATGAGCCATGAGAATCTAACACAACTAGGGTTTTGAGTTCCATACAAGTAATTAAGTAAACTTCCTAGAAAACCTGTTATTGATTTAGGATACTACAACACTTGAATCACAGTAAATATCCAAGTTTTAGAAACCCTCGTCTCAAACAATAAGGAGAATAAAGGATCTAACTAAATTCTAGGATCTAGTAGATGTTGAAACAACCACCCACTAGTGAAATTCCACATATTTGGTGACGAATTCTATGGAGAAATGCTTTGATTTCGGGGCTGAAACTTAAAGAACATTGTTGCTTGCTCTTAAAGGAATCTGGCGCCTTTTTTTTTGTTCTAATTTGATTATTTTTGGAGAACGAGGATTCTGGGTATGTGTAACTAAGTTATTAGGCTTATATTGAGTAAAACAATGTAATTTAAGCATCAAACGATGTAGTTCAAGTGTTCAATACATTGGAAAAGGGACCAAAATGACCCTGACTTAAATCTGATGAGTGTCACTGATATACGTGGTTTTCACGGTAATTATATTGCTTTTTCCTTAAGTTTAGTGTGTCCAAAAGACTTTTGTGCTAATTTTTATGTAAGATTCTCTTTATTTGTATAAATCTGTCTAAAAGATGAATGCAGAGGTTTTTGAGCAGAAATACAGAAAAGTACCACCTACGGAGCTTGTGATGGTCCGTCATGCTCGTGACGGTCCTAGTGGCATCGTAGTGCATCTGCTGAAGAAAGATTGGGAAGTCTGACCACGTGTGGGGTTACAGAAAACATGATGGACCGTCGTAGCCATTGATGGTCCGTCCTGTCTGGTTGTCATGAAGATCAGAGAAGTAGTCCAGTACCCAATTCCAAGAGTTAATTGTTTAGGAACGGAGACCCTCGACGGACCGTTGTGACTGTGACGATCCTTCATACCTGCCGTCGAGGGTAATAAAGAGAGCAGAAGAAGAAATTGCACAAGTATGGTACGACGGAGTCTATGACGATCCGTTTTGTGCCACGACAATCCGTCGCGAAGTCTGTCCATCCAGCCGCGTTTGACAGATTCCAGCAAATAGAGTCTGATTTAATTAGGTTTTATTTTTTATAAATGTTGAAAAACCTCATTTTTGAGGTTAGACCCTTTGATTATTGTTTAGACCCTTAA
>JAKWIY010001726.1:0-16355 GCA_027704805.1 Solanum corneliomulleri | reverse complement strand
TATCTTATATCTTAAGGTGTAGGTGTAATTGACAGGAGTGTTTGAAGTGAAATTTGGATATTAGCATTGATTCAAGCAAAGGTAGGGTATGTCCTCAATAGATTTGATGACATCAATTGTTTATTTTTTTTGTTAGACATTGTAATAGACTTAGATATTTCTATTTTGTTGATGTATGGGCCGTGACATCCTAGTTGCGAGATGTTACAATAGTTGCATCCTAACACCATCTACAAAAAACTAATATTCCCATTATGCTCAGTGAGCCTTGAATATTACTACAAATCAAAATTTTCATCAACATAACATTTAAAACTCAAGTATGAACTTTCTAAATATTTTCATTGACTTCGCCCAATTATACTCAATGAGACTTTCTTTATCCATAAACTTGTCATTGTGGTATTTATCCACTCCCTTATGGCTTAAGATAAAATCACCACTTCACATACTACCCTCCTTCTTCTTAACAACAACACAGGAGCACCCCACCGTAAAAGACTGGTACGAATGAAACCTTTATCACGAAGCCCTTGTATTTTAGCTTTTAAGTTCTCTCAATTCTAACACCACATGAATATACTTAATAGAGGGGGAGTCAACCTCAACATCCCAAATATGAGACAATTATGCCAAACAATCCTACCCTACAAATTTCCTAGCCTGAATGAAGGATATGACTTTAGCTTGCTTAGACTTGTACACCCTTGCCCACTCTAATCTTTCCTAAAGGAGGATCTCTAGAGTTATCGTCTTGGCATCAAAATTTATACCGTTATGATAGGGGTAAAACCAATCCATGCCTAATATTATATATAGGCAGTCATATCTAACATACCGAATCAGCCTAAATATAAGAATCCACCACACAACAGGACAGCACGATACACATGGGTGACTAGAGTGACTCCTCAACTAGTGTAGATTCATGGATGAGGGAATTAAGTATATCACAAACGACATCAAATTCCAAGGCATTTGAACTGACATATATGAATAAGTATAATTCGAATCAACAACACATTAGTCATTTGGTCACAATAATTTTAGGACTTGTGATCACTACATCTCACCCTTATATGGCCCAGGTTTTCCATAATTTGAACACATTTTAAGCTTATATTCGATTGTTGAACACTGAGTTACAATTCAAGGTCCATAATTATAACTAGGAAAATAAGGAAAAACTTGCGAGGTTCTGCCTCCCATCATCCCGCTCTAGCTCAATAAAGCCTGTTGTAGCGGCATTTTTCTGCGAGAACAATCCTGCTATAGCTGTTCTAACAAGAACAGAACCCAGGTCAAAAATTTCTTGGGGTTTTTCTATTTTCTCTAATTTCACCAAGGTCCCAAATTCACTTATCACCTTTGGAATAATTCCCATAGGTAGAAAAATTGTTAGTTCCCCGAGTCAATCTTATAGATACACGTTCAAAAATTTCCCTTACGTTACATTCAACATTACAACTCACACATTCCCAGGATACACCTAGACATTCACTTGATATCAGTTAGTGACAACGCATATCAAGATTTCTCTCTTACAAACCATATCATAATTTATTTTGATTTTCCTTTTACAACAAGTTCCATGGTTAAAACTGGCACACTTTCAAAAATTTGACCAACACATTGCACATATCATATCCAGTCAAGCAATACGGGGCACCTAATTTCACACCACTAGAATCACACAGTCATCGTTCCATGTTAAAATTTATAGAAAATTTCAAATTTTATTTAATTAGTTTATTCTATAAACGACCATCATTCATGATTTATGTGGTCCCTAAGTCCAGATACCAATTGGAACCATCTCAGTTCCAATTAACTTGCTTATGTTCCATCTATTTAACTTCATTTATATAACAATTGGAATCGAACGATACCAATTGGACTGAGCTCATACCACATGCGACAATAGTAGTCTACAAGCCCCACAAAACTACTAATTTCAATCATAGAATTTGGTCGAACCTAACTCATAATCGCCTCAATCCTTAATTGATCGTAAGAAAACCTTAAATCAATCTTATAGAAAATTGATGCACCTTGAAATTGGTCAAATAGGTCTTCTATCCGAGGCGATGGATACTTGTTCCGAATGGCAACCCTATTCTACCATCGGTAGACTATGCAGATCCTCAATTTCTATTGATAGTATTACCACTTTTGTTGACCTAGGTCAGACTGTAGAGTGAACGAGTAAAGATAACAATTTGTATCACCCAGATACAAATTGAATTTAGGTCATAGCACAAGGGAGTAGAAAGAAGTGATTTTTTCCTAAAGTCCTATGGCCTTTCGAAGAAAAGTACGGACGTCATCGTACCATTCGGAAAGAATCTACTAGACTCGTTTTGGTAAAATGAGATCAACGAACCTACGCTATGATACAAACTTGTCACAACCTAAACTATCGTGATTGGAACCCACACTAACCTTCCGGTGGGAGAACTATTACTATAAACCAAACAAGAAAACTAAACCAAAACTTAGGCATTTTAAGATACAAAAGCAATTTAAAATAACTAAATTAGTTTCTAAGGAATTAAACAAATGAACTAACAGGAATGTGGAAATGTAGCCCCCAAAACCTAAAAATCAATGTACCACAACTCTAACCACATTTGTAAGTCTAACAGAAAATCATCTAAAGATCTAGTCTAAGTACAAATAGATTGGACTGTATAAAAGGAGAACTCAAGGTAGCCAAGAAAACTAGCTCACCCTTGAATTTGAATTATCATTGAACTTTCAAGCAATGTCTATCAATAGCAGTTGGAAGATGCCCTGTACTCATAAAAAATAAGAGCAAGTGTAGTGTCAATATAAAACCAATGTGTACTAGTAGAATAACATGACTATCCCACTAAGTCAAACATAAATAAGTCAAAGCAACAATATAACCATGTAACACACCGAATATCAACAACATTGATTAACACAATCTTCATAGCATAAGAGAACCACACCACAACTACTCTTAAATTTCACTTGTGCAATGCACGAATGGAGTCTCACACCTTCACCAATACTTACTAAAACTCCTTGAGAAGTCATAAGTCATATTTCAATAACAATAAATAAAATTGTCACAAGTAGTTTTTTCTCCCCAATGCAATGCTGCTCTCATGGAACCCAAACTCAAACTCTTAGTGCACCGGCCTGGTACCTAATCCCAGTTAGCTTGCCAAAACATGGAAATCTAATCCCATAGTTGTGCCAGAACATTGCAATCCGATCCAATTTTATATTGGAACGTGGAAATCCAATCCAAGTTAGCTTTCCTGAACATGGCAATCCAATACCATCAACACTCCACAATACCAGACACAAGTACATCATCAAGATCATACAACAAGATTCATGCTTACGATTATTCGTTCATACTCATTTACATAGCGTAAGATCAATAATTCCACATTTGATATATGCATTATAATAAAGCAATAACAAATATATATCACACCAACATGAAATCACAACCATCGCCTACCTCGAATCAAAGTTTGAATCCCCTAAGTCACTTGAATCTTCCCTTTCCAGATTCTTCCCTCTTGTTCTAGATCTAAAACAATTAATTTACGCAAGGATCAAGAATAAAAGCTCTAATTATTCAGATTATAACAAACGCAATAACATTAGAATAACCCAAGATCCTAATAACAAAATTAGGGATTTTTCCACCATAAATATTATAACAAAATTATTCCTTTTTTATAATAATCCAAGAAAATAGATTCTACAAATCATAAATGGATTTGGGGTATTAAAATCTTACCTCTAGCCTCAAGAATGGTGAAAAACTATCAAGAACTCGTCTGGGTTGCCTCCTTAGCCCTAAAAGTTAAAAAAACCAAATATGGTCGTTTAGGAGTTTATTAGCGACTTTATGTTGTGTCCGGCATGCTATAGCGTCCAGAATCCCGCTCCAGCGGCCTAAACAGAGACAGAATATAGTCATTCACAAAAATATCATTTTTGGGAGTTCTACTCGCCCGAATTCGATTCCATAAAGTTGTATATGTTCCTTATCGTCTTAGCTATATACTCATGTAATTAATTTCACAATTATATCTCTCATTCACTACTAGATTTCACTATATTTTAATGACTGAAGTTTCGTCCAAGTCTATACTAGGCTAGAATTCCAAGTTACTACCAAAAAATTTTCTTGCTCCAATTTTTTCTTCATTGACCTTTCCATAATGCAAAACTCAGATTTTACATTAACAGATCTTTATCCTTAATAATTGTGTGAAGTTTATTAGTAATGGGTGGGTTTATAAATTATATTAATAAGTTAAATTATAACAAACAGTTGAGCTCCATGTATTTAAAAATATTTAAATGAATTAAATTTAAAACCATTAAATAAGTTGTTAATTTTGAACCCAAAGTTGGATTACAAGGGTATTTTGCAGGCAATAAGTGGATGAGAAGCGTATTTTTGAGCCAATAGGTGGATGACTTGTAGTTTTGTACCATTTCTAATAATTCAAGAGTATTTTACGACCTTTTCCATAGAATATATGAACTAATTATTAGGTTGAACTTTAGAAATCTTGATAAAACACAGTTTTTATGAACTATTTGTAATTTTGGAACAAATTTTGAATGATATTATAAGTCTTTAAACTGTGATTTAGAAATTCTTGAATGTTAATTTAAGTTTCTTATTTTATATTTTGTGTATATTCTTCCGAATGTTTAGTGTTCAATTGGAGCTAAATTGAATTAATTTGCTTTTACAGATGGACAATAGAAACTTGCACTTTATTCTCTTAAAAACTGCAGAAAAAGCGACAGACAAGGTAGTTTTGTCCGTCCCTTTTTTTAACTTGAATTTTTTAAAAAACCAAAAAGTAAATTACATGGACCTTTAGTTTATCACTTTTTTTGATTTTTCAAAATTTTATTTCCAAAAAAGCGACGGACGACGGCTCATTGTCCGTCACTTTTCAAGATTCTAAAAAAATTAAAAGTAATTAAAGCGACACACTTCATCTTTTTTTAGTTTGAAAAAAAAATAAACAAAAAAAAGCAATGGATGGCATCACATTATTGAAAAATAAAGTTTTTTTAAAGCACAAAAGCGACACAGTCCGTCGCTTTTTGGCTATGTTGCGTGCTGCATTTGGAAAAATGTCGAGCCAAAATGCAATGAGATTGGCTACATAACTTTTTCGTCTCTTTTTCATCTTTTTGATAGCTTTTAGTAGTGAAAGTTGCTATGTAGTTCAGGGGATGTAGCTCTACGTCATTCAGTGCAACATGGCCTCCTACCTCCACCCCTTCTAAGTCATTTGGCCTATGAGTGTACTTTCAAAGTGAACCTTTACACTTTACTGATTCTAACTACTCTAAATGACATCTAAAAATCAATAAATCATGCATTACCCTTGAATTCATAATTCAAATTACAGGCAGATTAAAAGTTCTTTGAGTGATTTTCAAAAGTCTTTTATAATCCTTTAAAACTTGTTTTAATACTTGAGTACTTGATTTTGAGGAAGAGGAGAGATGATTAAATTTTTTTCAAAATGATCTATGGGAACTATGTAATTTCCAATATAAATATTTTAACATTTAAGAAGAGAGGAATCATTGATTTCCAAAAGAGTTCATTAAAATTTGTAAGTACTCTCTCTTCTAAGAGATACATTTTGAGTACTAATTTCAAAGTTGAGGATGAGGAAATGTTTTATTTAAAACATATGAGTTAAGTTTATATTGTGAGTAGCATTGAGATCTAATATGGGGGAGAGTTCAAACAACTCACAACCCCCATAAACTATATAGCCAATATTGGTAGAAAGTGTCATAATTTTTAGATGATTCCTTATAACTTTTGAAGCATAGAATAGTGCATCCATTAGTTGAGGAATTGAATACCATCCGAGGTGTAGAAAAGTTTTGTCGGCGCAGGCGAGATGTTGTATTATCACATAACTCATAGTCATGGTTGTTGGTTAGAGAATCTCCAAAACAAAGTTTATTTTGTATTTTTACATACAAACTGAGTTGTATTATATTTTCCAATATATTTAGTTGAAAAAATGTCTTAAAAGATTTTTATTTATATCATAATATTGTTATTTCTTTATATTAAATGATTTGAGATAAAGTTGAGGTTTAGTCTAGTTTAGTCGAAGTAAGTTGTTTCTTCTATTCCATTTCAACCTTTTTTCATGTTTTCGATTTTACCTTGCATGATCGTACATTCAACATATTAAAGTCATTTGTCCTACATTATTTCATGATATAGATACAGGTAACCAGGATCATCAATGATGTATAGTTGTTTAATGGCGTTTGCAATGCTTTTTCCTTAAGAGTTATGTGTGTCTAACGCCTTTTTCTAGTAGTTTTAAAATGTTTTTATGTTTGTTTTGCAGAAAAAATGTCCAGAAATAAAATGCAGTAGGCAGCTGAAATAAAGTGTAGAAGCGACCCGTGAAGGCCATCGACGGCCCGTTGTTCCATCGATGGCCTGTAGATGGTGACCGTCGATTGAAGTTCAGGCAATTGGAGAAACTTAGGAAACTCTGACCAAGTGGGGGACCATGGAGAGGATCCATGATCCTTGATAGACGCACTATACTGTTAAATCGTCTATGAGATTAGAGATAGTCCAGTACCCAAAGTTGGATAAATTTTAAGGATGGAGCAACGGAAGGCATCGACGAACCGTAGATGCATCCACAGATTGTGCTATTGATCCATCAATTTATTCAGAGATGGTCACATCAGAAGGACCAAAAATGATTCTACGTCTATACTGACAGAGGTAGTAGAGCGTCCGTCATTTCATCGACGGTCCGTCTATGGGGGTCGTCGATTACATCCTTATTTTCGGAAAACTTTCCATATTTTAATGCCTTTTAATATAGGACAATGTTTTCTATAAATACGGTGTAAAACTTCATTTTTGGGGTAAGAATTTTTTGTTATTATTATTATTTTGGGTTTTGAGATTGGGTTTTGCAACATTAGGATTAATTCAATTTCCAGGAATTGATTTTTCAAGTTGATCTTGTTATTTCAAGAGGGTTTTATGGATTTTCTTCGAATTGTCAAAGTAAGTTCATATTTTATTGTTTAACAACTATGTATCGTGTTCTTATATGCATAGGTAACTAAATCCAAAACCAGGATTTTGAGAACCATGAGTGATAACAAAGAAAATCTAGCATAATAATAATTCTCAAATAGGTTATTGCATGTATTAACAATTTTTCGTTAGAACCACTTTAACGATTGCATGCGTTAGAACTCACCTTGTTGCTACTTGTTGGACCAAGCAGGTGGATAATCAGAAAATATATCGACATAGATTTAGTGGAATATTATCTAATAGGCTAGTTTTGATTGGTGAGAAGTAATAACTAAGTCATACATTGAATATGATACTTAATATGAAGTAAAGGAAATGGTTAGTCGCTTAAACACACGTAGCTGAACCAAGGTATGAGGTGAAATTCTCTAAATGTCGGACAAAGGATTTAGAGATACCTAACTTATCATTTTGCATGAAAAACACTAGGGAAGAATTGTTATAGCTAGGAATACGACGCTATGAACCTACGGGGAACACATACACCGTAGAACTTTTATATCTGATTATGCTTTGAGGATGCAGCCTCCAGCCTCACGACCTTAAGAGTTATATAGGGGAAACATGAATATCACTGATTTTGATGGACCCCTTGTCCTACCTATTCTACTCCATGGGCACACATTCGCGGTGATGAGTAGTTTGGTGCAGACGCTTACCGTGAGGGTTCTGTTCTCAGGATACTCATGCCCACATAGACAAATTGATGTCCCTTTGAAGGATTTGTGTATGTAGGACAGATTTGGATATGAACGTCATCGGGTTGCAGGTGTTTCTTCTATAATTGATGGGAGATGTAGCGTTATGGTTTATTGAGCTGCCGTATAATCCCATATACACTTAGGATCAGTTGAGAGATGTATTCTTAGCTAAGTACTATCAAGTATCGAAGAATCTTAACCACAAGTATAAGGTTAACAAGTTTGTGACACTATTAATAGAGTCGGTAAGTATCTCTTGGGACAGGTTTACTCAGTTTGTGAGGAGTCTCCAAACAACCACATTGATGATGAGTCGTTGAAAGAGTACTTCTATCGAGGTTAAGATGATAATAATAAAAAAATTATTCGATACTATTGCGGGGGGGTCATATGGTGAGTGCACTTATGCCAAGATCGCATAGAAGTTGGAGAAGATTTTTTGCAACAATAAGGCTTGGAGTACTAGAAAGTCAGACACTGGGAGAAACTCCTTTGTAGTGCAAGCTACACACAATCCGGCAGCAGATGAGATTCGTGAAGAGATGGCTCAAATGAGAATTGAGCTTGGGTTTGTATTGAAACATGTCACTGGAGGTGCAGATAAGGTAAATGCGGTGAATTACTTGACTAAACCACCACCGCTAGTGGATGGTTACTATAATGAAGAGGATACATATGCTTTGAATAATCAGACGGGGCGTTTCCCACCAAACACCCAAGGCTCCAATCAGGAGAATTCGTGTCAAGGTCAAGGAGTCTTGATGACGCTCTTTTGGCCTACCGGACTGCATATAAGACTCCTACATGTATGTCTTCGTACCAACTTGTGTATGGGAAGGCTTGTCACTTGCCATTCGAATTAGAGCACAAAGCCATGTGGGCAATGAACAAAGTGAAGATGGATTGGAATGAATCATTGGAACAAAGACTTAATGGGCTAAATGAGGTTGATTCACTTAAAAGCGTATCAAAAGTTCAGCAATCTACTAAGAGAAGATGAATAAGTACCACGACCAAAAGATTGGAAGGCGATAATTTGTGGTTGGGGACTTGGTACTTTAATTCAACTCTAGGCTACGCTTGTTTCCAGGCGAACTCAAATTTAAGTGGACGGGACCATTCCTTATCACTTAAGTGTTTACCCATGAAGCGGTGAGTTAGAAAATAAGAAGGGTGCAAAGTTCACGTTCAACATGCATGTTATCAATATCTACCTAGGGCATGCGGAGAGTTTCCATGAAGTGGTTGAGGCATAAAACCTTGACGAAGTTCGAGTTATCAAGGATCTTGCATCGTGACCCGACATCAAATCAAGTGCTTCTTGGGAGGAAACCTAAGGTGTATTCGGAATAGTCGCATTTTCTTGTTTTGTTTTGCTCATCCTCGTGTTTCATATTTTTTTAATATATAGTATTAGTGTTGGCTAAAGATTAGTTTAGGGTCCGTGTCGCAAAAGAGTCAAGAAAAACATAAAAATAATAGCTTAATGGGTGTTACATGTGTAGGGACTAAAATTGAATTCTTCAGAAAATGGTCTGGTGCACTAATCTATTGACCTCATTGACGGGCAGTTGTTTAATCGACAGACCGTCGATGGAGTCTGTAGATCCCAGGTATGTCTCAAAAATTTTCTAAGTCTTGTTGCAATCGACGGTCCAGTCGACGATCCGTCAACTAACTTATGGACCATTGACGGGGTTCCGTTGGTCCAAAGTTCAAGTGACCTGACCCGACCCGTCCTATAAATATTAAAAGTTTAAATTGTTCATTAACCTCTAAAATCTTTTCAAATTCTTTTCCAACCGTTTCTTCTCCCTTAGTTTCTTCCTTTTTCATCAAACATCATATTTCTTCCTTCCATAAAATCTAGACTTCTTCTAACTTCCCAAATCCCCCAAATTCACAAAACCCTCTACTTCCCAAAAAAATTCCCAATTGTTTCAGTGATTTCTCGGTCGGTGGTCAAGTCGGGCACATAGGTTCTTGCAAGGATCACCCTCCCAAATCACTCCACTAAGATTATCAGTTATTTCAATTCCCTTTGCTATATGAATTCTCATTCATACATTGTGGAAAATGAAAATTAGAAAGTGGGTCTTGACTTAGGGAAAAAATTTTGTTGTTTTTTCTTGTTGAAACTAGTACAAAATGTCCCTCAGAATGATTGAATGTGAGTGGGTTGTGGTGTAATCTATTTAAAATGTGTTTATGATAGTAATAATAGGTTTGCCGATGAGGGTTTTGTAGCATCAATGAATTAAAACATGTATCTTATGAAATCTAAACCCTAAGAATGAAGAAGTGTCTTGTGATTGTTGTTATGTGTTGAGTAAACTTGTATGGGTCTTCAAATGTGTCAAAATGGGGAATTGGAAACAAGGTTTGAAAACTGTCTCAAGACAATAGTACGAGACCCCGTCGATAGATCGACAGGACGTTGATGGAGTACCTCGATTGACCCACTCTTAAATTTGCTTAAGTCTGAGATGACGGAAGTTCACTACATTCTGTTGATTGATCGATGGGCCGATCTGCACGTCTATCAATTCAGTCAGAGACCCTGTTGAGATAGATTTTCAAAATTATTATAAGTGTTAGACCAGGGAAGTGGACTGCAGTTTGTTGATTCATTGACAGGACGTTCTGCACATCCGTCTTGTCGAACTTACAATCTAAAGAAGAAAGTAAGCTGAATTGTTTCTAAGTTTCCAATGAAAGACCCTATCGATGGACTGTTGATTCATCGACGACCTATTGAAAGTGACCGTCAAACAATAGTGCAGGTCTGAACTAAAATGTGCTTTTTGTTTCCTTTCTTTGTTTTTTTTGTTTCTAGTGTGTAGTAAGATTTCTATGAGACTAACAACTTCTTTGCAACTACATATGGCCCCAAACAGGACATCGTTTATTCCAGGAGTAGGTCCAAGTCTTTGGCACCATCCCGTTGGATGATTGACACTTCCAACGATGGGAGAGATCCCGAGTATGTCCCCAGAGACACCAGCACCCTGACACCAGCTGTACGAACCACTCCTGGTACCATCTAGAAGGTGGTTTCCAGAGTAGTCACTGCCTCCCTGTCTGATGAGGATTGTACACGTACCGGCACACCGTTTGGGTTTGCCTCGGGTTTTAAAGGAGAATTTGGCTCCGAATCTACATCAGGATAAGATTCTTCCCACTCTTCGGGGTTGAAAGAAGACAATGCCTCCGGTTCCGCATCGTATTGAGCTCATCAATCAGAGGAACTATCCCTCTAAGCCTCGTCTGATGATGCTACTAGCTCAGAGTCTACACAGGCACCCCAAGAAGATGTTCCTGCACCATTTGAGGAGGAACCAAACTGGTGTTGCATAGATGGGCAGTATTAGGTATACACACAGTCATTGTGCAGAGATTGTTCACCCGCCACAGGATCGAGTGGATGGCTAGGAGTTTGGGGACATATAGCGAGTAGATTGTTCGATATTTCTATGCCTCTTATGTGGAGAGTCTCAGAGGTTCTTTGAATAGGCGGGCGAGACCCATCAAACAGGACCCGCTCACCACATTGCTAGTCCGGGGCTGTCAAGTGAATATTGCTCAAGTCACCATCCGCATTTCATGTATGGCACCTCCACTGACATACTCGGGCACCCTTGAATCCAAAGTTTGATTACAGGTGGGAGTTGGTCAAAAGTGGCATGTTTCAGAGGACCGTGGAGCAGAGAAAGGTACGTTAGAGGTGTATGCTCATCATCTATCCATCGATGGTGAGGGGGTCTATTGGGTGTTAGACCCAAAAGGGATGATCAATATGGCTAACCTCACTTTCACAACCAAGTTCTTCTAGTTATTAGTCTGCCACCACCTATCTCCAAGAGCAGAAAATAATATTCATACTTTGGATATAACAATACTGGTACAAACCTTGGTGGTAAGTTTGGAGATCGATTTCATGAAGCTATTGATCACAGCGATACATGAGAGGGATTTAAAGTCTTCCACTAGTTACTCATTCGTGTGTCTGATATTCCATCTATGCAGGGATGCCCGAGTTCCCATTTGATACTATGATACACTCCGTACTCCTAGTGGCGCAGTTGATATAGGTCTCATCATGGATGAGGCAAATGTAGCGGCACTGTGGATATGACCCAGAGTTAAGTTGCAGCCGCTGAGTGAGAACTCGGCGGATACAGTGGACTTAGCCCAAGGGGATGACCCTACAACTTTAGATCCCACTGTTACCGCCCCAGGCGAGTCCGCCCATGCCGTTAGTAGAGCATCTAGTTCCTCCTAGTTTACTCCGCCATCTACAACACAGGTACCATTGGCAAAGGTCCAGAAGTTAGAGGCTAAGATGGCCACCCTTCTGCTTTATTTACAGCCTTAAATTCAAAATTCCATCACCAAGGCTAAGGACCGAATTGAGAAGAGGGTGGACCAGCAAACGAAGTAGAAGATTCAGGCTATTCACCAGTGTCGTGATGCATTTAAGATGCGGGTTCTTACACACCCATCCCCCCCATTGACTAGACTACGCTTCATGAGGTTGTTGCTAGTTTGTGGTGCCAAGAGGCACCATTCTAGTCGTACTACTGAGGGAGAGGATGCCCGTGTAAGGAATAAGGAGCGGACAGACCTTGAGGCTGTGAGTAGAGCCTCTTTGATTAATGAAGAGACCCTTCTGATGCGGGCTCGAGAGATTGTTGTTCGGGCGTCTAGTTCCAGACCAGAGACCGGTGAGAGGAGTACCACTGATGTTGCATAGATTGTTGTTGGAAACACTGAGGGTGTCCCTACAATTAATATTGCAGGTTACGGGCAATCGGATCCGCCTACTTGTTGATCATCGATGCTATGCGCCTCAGGTTTGTTTCACCTATCACGCTGTCTTTATATTCTTATGCAATGGGGACAATTGTATGCTATTTTTGTAGGGGTGCGGTAAATGGAAAGTGACTTTGAGGGTGAGGTATGAGTAGCCAACTCACAATTACTTTACTGTTGAACCGGCATATTGTAACTTGTGCAAAGTATAAAATCAAGAAATGAAGCATGGTGTATAAGTATGAATGATATCTCATCCTAAGAAAATGCTTGCATGAATAGGTGAAATCAGTTGAATGTGTTGGCTCTAATCATGACATAGATAGGCACCCAGTGCATCAACCTCAAACTAACACCTAAACTATGAAATCTGACAATATGATAGGGAAATATAGTGTCAAGAGAGTGTGAGGAATGTGATTGTTCAACTATTTGTACCAAGGTAGAAATTGCCTGGTTGGTCCTGCAAAAAAAAAGGAATTTGTGTTAGACGAATAGGAAAATATATCGTTGTCCGAATTAGCAATCATCCATCCTAGAGTGAAGTGAACCAAATGAAAGTTTTATCTCTTTTATATTCAAATATGTTTAGCCTATAATATACCTTTCGTTTCTTGATCAATCACCTTCCTGGGTTTAATGTGTTAGCCTTTGTCCCTTTTTGGACAGGTGCACCTCGACATAGGCCAAAAAACAAAGTTGAGGATGGGTACTACAAAAATTGACCTGGTCTTAGCCCTAAATAAATCTTGGCTAATATGTACCTTGACTCATAACAAATCCATAAGTTAAGAGTAGCTATTATAAGTGATTACCCAAAATTTTGTTTAAAAAGAGTTTAATGTGGAAAAGGAAAGAGTAAGTGAGCAAAAGATGTGACTCGGTAAAATTATCAATTGAAACAAATATGAAGGAATGAGTTGAAATGAAAAAAAAAACAGATAAAAAAGAAAAAAAGTGAACAAAACAGGAAAGATTCATAGCCACAAAGAGGAAAGGGAAAAGCAAGACAAAGATGAATAGACGAGAAAAGTAGGGCATAAAAGATGGTAAAAGAGTAGGAAGATTGGTCGTACTATCAAGGAGGGCAAAAAGCCACTAAAATGTACCCATATGTACCACACTTTTCCTTGAACATACGTTACAAGTCAAGAAAGTCCTATCGTGATCTTAAAAGACTAATGTTGTGAACTTAAGCAGTGAAAATAACGACAAGCCTATGGCGACAAGTACTAGCTATATATGAACTTGTTTTTGAGTGAGACTGTTGAATTTAGATCCTTGTACTCAAAGTTAAAATCACCGTGTGAAAAAGGAGGATTTTTTTAAATGTAGTCACCGGTTGTAATGTCAGAAAGTTGGTACCTTGATGAGAGGCGAAATAAATAGAGGTATCGATGTGTGGTGAGTTTGTGTCATTGTCTGATCCACATAAGTTATCTTGTCAAATCTAAGAGCGTAAGCATGCAGTAAAGCAAAGAAAAAGTTGAGATTAAAAGCCATGTGATTGCGAAAGCTTAGAAGAGTATACTTTTGTACAAAGTGTTGTTTTCGTTTCATAGTGCGTCTCTTGAGGACAAACAACAAATTTATGTTGACGGTGTTGATGTACTGTGGTTTCATGGTGTATCCAATGCTTTTTCTTTAAGAGTTGTGTGTGTCAAGAGCCTTTTTTGTAGTAGTTTTAATATGTTATTATGTTCGTTTTGCAGGAAAGATGTCCAGAAATAAAATGCAAAAGGCAGCTAAAATAAAGTGTAGAAGCGACCCACGAAGGCCATTGACGGTTCGTCGTTCCATCAACGGATTGTAGATGGTGACCGTCGATTTTGAAGTTTAGGAAATCGGAGAAACACAGTGAAAATAGACCAAGTGTTGGACCACGGAGAGGATTGATGGGCCATCCTATTGAATTATCGATGAGATCAGAGATAGTCCCAGTACCCAAAGTTGGAGAAATTCTAAGAATGGAGCAACAGAAGGCATCGACGAACTGTAGATGCATTGACAGACCGTGTATTTAGTCCGTCGATTGATTCAGAGATGGTGCCATCAAAAAAACGAAAAAATATTCTAAGTCTTTACTGACAGAGGCAGTATTTCATCAACGGTCTGTTTGTGGGGGTCATCAATTACAGTCACATTTTTCGACAACATTCCTTATTTTAATTACTTTTAATTTAAAACAATGTTTTCTATAAATAGGGTCTAAAACATCATTCTTGGGATTAGACTTTATTCTTATTGTTAATAGTTTGTGACTGGAGAATGGTTTTGCAACTTTAGCATTAATTTAATTTCCGAATTAGGTTTTTCAAGTTTATCTTGTTATTTAAAGTGGATTTTTGGATTTTCTTCGAATTGCCAAAGTAAGTTCATGTTTTACTGTTTAACAACTATGAATTATGTTCTTATATGCATGGTTAACTAAATCCAAAATTAGGGTTGTGCGAAACATGGGTGATTAACAAATTAAACCTATATTAATAAGAATTATCAAATAGGTTATTGCATGTATTGATAATTATTGTCATTTAGAAGTTCTTTTAACGAGTCCATGCGTTAGAACTCGCCTTGTTGCTACTTGCAGGACCAAGGAGTTAGTTAATAAGAAAAGAATTATGAACATAGATTTAGGGGGATAATATATAATAGGTTAGTCTCTATTAGTGCAAAGTAATAACTAAGTCATATATGAATATGATGCTGAATATGAAGTAAAGGTAAGGGTTAGTATCTTACACACACGTAGACAGACCAAGGTATGGGGTGAAATTCTCTAAATGCTAGACCAAGGATTTAGATACTACCTAACTTATCACATTGCATGCAAAACACTAGGGAAGAATTGTTATTGCTAGGAATACGACATTATGAACCAATGTGGAACACATACACCCTAGTTTCTCTCACAACTTGATCAAAACTAAATCTTTACTCTGGTTACTTGTTTTACTTAGAGATATTAAAGAAGTTTGTTTCACCCCCCCCCCCCTCTTTAATTACTTTTTTTAAAAATAACTTTACTAAATAGAAGTAATTGTACATTGAAGTTAAGTCTAAGTCATTTTCCTCGTGGGGTCGATCTCAACCTTATATTTGGGTTCTTTACTTAGTACGACCTCTTATACTTCTTTAAAGAGGTGTAATTTGAGTGTATCAATCAACAAACGTTTTATTGATCCATAAAAGTTCCTATTTGTTTGTGAGTCCCCTTGCTTCCTAAGGATCCATCATTTATGTTTTATCATTTAAGTTTTGTATTAAGATGTTGTGGGTCTTATCGTAATGTCCATATCAGTTAGTAGAGGCTTCATGATAGATAGACAGTAGTTCATGAGTCATTTGTTTTTTAATAGTTAATTTAGGAATTGAGTTGCCTTTTATGGATATTTGAATATTCCATTATATTCTGAGTTTATTATTTGAGTTTATATTCTAAGGATATTCTAAGTTAAGTAAGTTTGAGAGTTAAGCTAGGCCTAAAGGTTTATTTAGGTCCAGCTATAGTTCCAAAGTTCGGACACGTCCAGGGTGTAGGCTGGGGGTGTGAGAAACGTGATATCAGAGCATAGAGTTCACGATTCCTACGGTGTATGAAGTCGTGTATGTAGAGTCTAGTATCAGAGTGAAGGGTTACACATATATAATGATAAGGTTATGACATTTAGGAACTATCATACTCTTTCGAGCAATAGAGTTTAACTCTATAAAGTTTCTCT
>JAKWIY010001725.1:0-16406 GCA_027704805.1 Solanum corneliomulleri | reverse complement strand
TCTAGTAGCACCCATTCCTCCTATAGGATTAGCTGGAGCCACCTCTCCTCTATTAGCTTGTGCTGTTAAGGCTTGATCCAAAAAAGTCATAGAAGCCCTAAATTCCTCAAACATAGCATTTACTATTGGAGGGTCATTAGGAACTTGAGGAAGAACTTGATCTTGCACTTGGGGAGGTACATGTCCTTGCACTTGGGGAGGCACATTCTCTTTATCCCAACTCCCATCTCATTCCCCTTTAGCATTAGCCCTAGTGTTATCCATAACCTAAAAAATCATAGACAAACATTAGAAAAGGGGATTACTTAAGCCAAACTCTATGGAACCACTTGAAGAATGAAGAAGTGAACTTTCCTAAGCATCCCATAACATCCTACTCATAGATGTGTCGTGACTCACACCGATGAATAAGATTGTAGTAGACGTGGTTAGGTACATCCTAATATAATTTCATTATGATCTGATACAAAGTTTGTTATGATCGAAATTACACCCTAGAAGTATTGGCAACCCTTGGGTCGCAATACGGCGTAATCGACCTCTCAGAGGTCTTGTACAAGTTTATTCACTTCATTACATAACATCGTGCACAAATGGAGGGAATTGAAAAACTTTCTTTAAGCATAAACCAAAATGTATTTCATAATAGTGGAAGCATGTCTAATAACATTGCCTAAAAAACCATCTAACTTTGACATGAATGAAACATCATTGGACACTACCCTCATAAAGTTAAAAACATAAAGAAAACATAAAGGAACATAAAGGTTCGTCCTTGAATCTATGAGGACTCAACACTTCTTCTCTTCTTGGAAACCTTGGAAAACTACCCTTGAAAGCAACTCAACCTTCTCAATACCTACATGGAAACATGTAGTCAATACGGGTTAGTACGATATGTGTTAAGTATGGAAACTATAACACCAAACATAAGATATCTCAGAGGGTTAGTCAATAATAGACATATTCATAAGAGATAAAGAAATAGACATATCATGAGTATCATAAAATATTAATGCATCATAAAGTAAATAAGAGTTCATACTTACTTGTCCTTCTTACTCAAATGAATAACACCACAAGCTACCTCCAAATATACTAGTGCAAGGCTAAGGTAGCATCCCATACTACTACCAAAGCTAAGTACATCCGTTTCGTCATCCTTGATCATAGTCCACTTTCATAATTAAGACCTAAGTTCATCATGTCATATGAGAATTATGGCCCTAATCCAACTCAAAACATACTCGTGCAATACATGTGAAGCATCCCATACTACCTCACACACTAAACATATCTTTAAGTCACTATCTTATTTTAAAAAATCTCTAGTAGCCTTACTTCATACTAAAGACTACTATACTCTTATGATTTCCTCAAAACATTCTTGTGCAATGTACATGAGGAAACCCATACTACCTCACATACTAAGACTATCTTGAAATCATCCTTAACATGTTCACCCTCCATAGCCTTATCTTTACTTAACTTCATTTATTAAGATTCTCTCATCTTTAGTCTACTTTACTAGGAAAGGCAACTCTAGTACAATCCTATCTTCAATCTCTGTTCTTTAATGACCCTAGGTATACCTTGTGCAATGCACTTATGATGCCCCATAATACCACTCATGCAAGGTACTACTTTTGGATCCTTTTCTATTACTTCTTACTTTGGAGTCTATCCCCTATTTTTATGCTTTGAACATTATGAGATACATTTTTAAGCATGTCTAAGTTCCTTAATCATATGGATACTATGACATACTTTTTATGGCATGTCTTTATCCCTTAATAATCAAGAACACTACAAGATACCCCTTGGCATGTCTATGTTCATTCATTGCTTATGAACACTACGAGATGCTTCTCAAGCATGTGTAAGTTCATAAGATATGGAGACCTTACTCGGATACCTTGACTCTACTACATGAAGGACTCCCGCCTCATGAGACCTACTTGTATAGTCATCACAATACTAGGTGTGGTTCTCCTTTCTACTTGGAGTCCAGACCCTTGCTAGACTATCCGTCTCACTTGGCATATCCACTTGGATTGAAGCATGTACTCCAAGGTTTTCATGTCAAGCCTTGCTCAACCTTTTATCTCATGGAGGGATGTCCTTGACAATCTCTCCTTGCTCAAGTGAATCTATCACTTTCTATCAATCATCTTAAATCTACATCCAACACAACTATCCTAAGGTTCATTATTCATGAATTCATTCTATCTTCATTCATGGTAGATTATAAAGTCTTCTAGCCTTAGCTTTCTTCTCACATTCTTCAATACTTGGTGAATATAGCCATAGTTCATACTTTAGGGTTCAATTCAATCAGACCAATACTAATTAATCAAATCTAGTCCAGTTAATGTTTAGATAATTCAATCATGATCAATTAATATTGAATGTAATCAAGTTAAGAAGAATTAACACAAAAACCTTCATCAAGTCTCTAATGGCCTATGATCACCTTAAATCCAAATACTGTATTTCACCATAAAAAACTCTATAAAAGACAGTATATAATCATCATATAAACATAATTGAATTCTACCCATTAGATTGGGATCACAATCAAGCCTTACCGATAATGCAATCACAACCTTCTCTTGAATGGGGTATTTTGGATTCACAATTGAGGAAAAATAGGGGGACTTCATGGATGGAAGATTACACGAATGAATGAACTTCACATACCTTAGATTAGAGACTTAGAACCATCTTTAAACCTTGATCAATTCGTCATAAAACAGCCTCCAATTTCTCTTCTTCTTCAATGCTGGTTTCGGAATAATTTTAGGAGAGAAAGGTTTTTTATTCGGATTCTAGGGTCTTATTGACGATCATACTTCTTAAATACTCTTCAAATACCTAAAATAACCGCTAATAATTAATACCTAAAGTTCCCAAAAGACCCTGCAACATTTGGACATTTTAACCAACGTAAATTTAATTAAAAACGATGCGATCAAATTTGGGCAGTTTCTGCACGTTGCGGAGGCATTTTTGATTCTTGTTCAAGAAACTAGTATGGACAGAGTGGTTCACAATGTCCCCGCATCGCACGAAAAAATTACCCTTAAGGTGATGGCTCCGCGTCACGTAACCACTACCAGATCTAGTCTACCCAGCATCTTTACTAGCCTATGTTTGGGTCCTCCTCGGGGATCCTTAGGCTGGTCTCCGGGGTGTCGTTCTGTAACATTTTGAACATTTACATTTCAGGCTATGTATATGAACAATTTTAACTCAAACCATCCTCCAAATCTCCATTACAAAACACTACGACACACTAGTTTAACTTCGACTAGTTTCAGACGTCCTTGGGCGTTTTGACCTCCGAACACCTCCAAACTTTATATACTAACTCTTAATACTATTCTTAGTAATTTTAGGACCTTATAATATCATGACACCTTCAATCATCTGAGCATATATATGAAGTAATTTAAAATTATTTTAGCGGAAAAGAACCAAAAATGTCCTTAAACTATGAGATTTTGTACAATATTATCCTCCATCCACCTAATGAGTATGATTCGTTACACATAAGGATATTTTGAGCCGAAAGGTGGATGTCACGGTACTTTAGGACCGATAAGTGGATGGAGGAAAATTGTGTACCTATTCAAATACTTGAATGGCATTTTAAGGTAATTTACACAAAAATTGGTCATATGTTTCCAACATGATATGATATATTGCCACCGAAGCTAATTTGATGAATGTTAAATGATTAACTAATTAATTTAGTAATTTAAAATGTTAAATTGGACCATATTTTAGTACATTACACCATTAATTTAGCAATAAAAGCAATAATGTAACACTATGTATAATGATTCTCTATTGTGTTTGTAACGACCTGTTTAGTCGTTTGAGCCACAGAGGCATTTCTGGAAAAACTGGCAGAGAGACGAACGTGTGTCCCGACGGACAGTCGTGGTAACACGGCCCGCCCGTCGAGGAAGAAAACTTGGGAGAGTCGAGGACCGTGGACATAGGCGAAGTAGTGTCGTCCCATGGCACTTAGAATTTTGAAATTGGGTACTGAAAATCGACTCTCTGTAAATTGTGACGGACCTGCAGGACGTGCCGTCACATCCACGACGAACCGTCGTGAGTCCCGTTGCAAAACACTTCAACTTTTGAGAATTTGGTGCAAGAAAACGAGTTTTCTGACCGTCATGACGGAGAACAGGACGGACCGTCACGGCTGTGACGGGCCGTCACAGGCCACTTGAGCTCGAGGGAGCTGCGACGACCACTGTGACGGACCGTCGCAGGCACGACGGCCCGTCACAGGTTGCGCAAGTCCCAGGCAAATAGGATTCCTCTACACGTTTTAAGGGTCGTTTTTGACTATTCTTTCCTTAATTACAAAGATTGAGGGTTAACATTATAAGTCTAATTACTTAGGGGTTAAAAGAGGTAACCTTAAGTTAATTAGTGAGTTTTATTGTCCTCTTTTAGTCTTAATTATATGATAATTAGGGTAAAGGAAAGAGGGTTTGAATAGAAACAGAAAGAAACCAAGAGAAGAGAGGAGTCGAACGAGAAAGAGAGAAAACAAGAGGATAGCAAAGCTTTGGGGGAAATTCTTGCTTGATTCAATTCTTCGGTGGAGTAGTAGGTTATGGTTATATTACGATATTCGTAGTGAACTCTTAGTAGTGAATAATATGTGTTGATGATATTGTAAACCTGTCTATATGCTTAATTGTATGCTTGTATGAATATGATCATGTGATTTTGATGATAAAACAAGCATGATGAAAACCATTGAATCCCAAATCTTGAAAGAAACTTCAATCTATGATATTAATGATGATGCCTTGGTATAAAAGAAGGCTTGATGAATTAAAGTGATTGGGATTGATGATGCCTTGGTTGGTTTAGAGAAGGCTTGAAGAACGGATATAATGAGATTAGTGGATCGGAGTGTCACGTTCCGACACATAGTATTAGTGGATCGGAGTGTCACGTTCCGACACATAGTATTAGTGGGACGGGTGTCACGAACCGACACGTAGATGTAGGGGATCGGAGTGTCACGTACCGACACATGTAGGTGGGGATCGGAGTGTCACGTACCGACACATATAGGGGATCGAGTGTCACGTTCCGACACATATAGGGGATCGGAGAGTGTCACGTTCCGACACATATAGGGGATCGGAGTGTCACGTACCGACACATAGTAGTAGGGGATCGGAGTGTCACGTACCGACACAAGAGGAAGAAAGATAATGAATCTCGAAAGATGTTAATATACTCAACATAATGAACTTAATCCCCAAATGATGGTATGGATTGAGGCTTGAGTCCTCATGGATGAACTTGATGGTATTTATTGACAATTATGATACTTGTTGTTGCTACATGTTGAGTTTATAGTTGATTTATAGTATTACTTGATATGTATTATCTTCTATTTTGAGTTAACCGATGATATCTACTCAGTACGTGTGGTTGTACTGACCCCCTACTTTTATGTTTTCCTCTTGTTATTTGTGTTATGCAGCAAACGTTCCGTCAACTTCGACTCAGCAGTAGATCAAGCCCGTCTTCACTCCATCGGAAATTCAGGGTGAGCTAATGCGTCTAGCTTGGACTGGGTCTCCTTCTTCAAGTCTTGATGCCTTGAACTTCCGGCATGGACTAGCTTTTTAGTTATTTTTGTTCTTAGACAGTTTTAGTTTAGTAATTTGACCATAGATGTTCTTGTGATGATGACTTCCAGATTTTGGGGATAATAATAATAGTTTGAGTTGTTTTTATTAATGAGTATAAGTCTTCCGCATTTCTTTTGTTGATATTGTATTAAAATGTTAAGGTTTAGATTGGTTGGTTCGCTCACATAGGAGGGAGAATGTGGGTGCCAGTCGCGTCCCCGATTTGGGTCGTGACAAACTTGGTATCAGAGCATTAGGTTCATTGGTCTCATCACACAAGAACAGGTCTAGTAGAGTCTTAAAGAACGGTAGGGGGACGCCTTTACTTTTCTTTGAGAGGCTATAAGACTTTAGGAAAATTCCATTCTTTCATTCTTTCTTTCGTGCTACTACTTGAGTCCAATTGGTATCTAGGTGATACAAATTGGTATCTGACCATCTTCACTCTATTTCGCAGATGGTTAGAACTAGAGCAACGACCGCACCAGCAGCGACAACGGAAAGACAGAAACTACTGAGCCAGCCACTGGGGTGTGGCTCGCGAGGGAAACAGCGGCAAGAGGCCGTGGAAGAGGTCGTGGGAGGACGTCCTCTAGAGGAAGAGGACGAGCCCCTAGCCCATCTGATACTAGGGCGGTGACTCCTCCACCGACTGAGGATGCAGTAAGAGAGGGTGAGGAAGGGGGAAACTGAACAAGGACAGAATGAGGAAAGGAATGCCACCCCAACCTACCCCAGAGATGATCAACCAAGTACTTGCTTATCTTAGCGGGTTGTCTGATCAGGGTCAAGCACCTCCAGTGGTTTCTGCACCAACACCTCCGGTTTCAGAGATACGACATGCGGCTACTATGGCTCCCCGCATGGATGCAACATTGGGAATAGGCACATTTCCACGTCTGACTACTGGGCCTATTATGACAAACGATCAACACGAACTTTTCAGTAAGTTCTTGAAATTGAAACCCTCCAGTCTTCAAGGGTGCAGAATCTGAGGATGCTTATGATTTCTGGTTGATTGTCATGAGCTACTACACAAGATGGGGATAGTAGAGAGGTTTGGTGTCGAGTTCGTGAGCTATCAGTTCCAAGGTAACGCCAAAATGTGGTGGCGTTCACATGTTGAGTGTCAACCAACAGAGGCACCACCTATGACTTGGGAATCATTCTCTACTCTATTTAGAGAAATATATCCCAAGGACTTTGAGAGATAGAAAGAGGGATGAGTTCTTGAGTCTGGAGCAAGGTAGAATGACGGTTAATGCATACGAGGCTAAATTTCGCGCACTATCCAGATATGCCACCCAACTCTTGTTTCAGTCCACAAGAACGGATCCGCCGTTTTGTGAAGGGGTTGAGGTCAGAATTGCGGATTTCAGCCTTACAGATAGCGGCAACAGCAACATCCTTCCAAGAGGTGGTAGACTTTGTGATAGAGGTGGAAGGAGTGAAACAGATGACTTCACCACGACATCGACATCAAAGAGGTTTCGAAGGGGAGGTGAGTTTAATGGTTCTTACTCTAGAGGACAGAACTCCGGAGGTCACTCAGTTCGACCAATTCAGTCTTCACTACAGACTGTAGTTGGGGGTCCACCTCAGAACGGTCAACACTACTCCGAGAGACCATGCCTGACTCCAGAGAGTGCTATGGATGTGGGGAGATTGGACATATTAGGAGGAATTGTCCAAAACAGAGTTACAGAGCCCCAATAGCTAGAGGTAGGGGTGGTCATGGTAGAGGTCGTTATTCTGGAGGGCGTGGTGGCGAGGTGGAATGGTGGTCACCCAAAACGGCAGAGGTGAAGGGCAAACGGAGCCACTACTACACACATGGTAGGGGCAACGGACAGACGAATGATAGGGCCCATTGTTATGCTTTCCCTGGGAGGTCTGAAGCGGAGGCGTCTGATGCTGTTATCACAGGTAATCTCTTGGTTTGTGATTGCATGGCATCTGTATTATTTGACCCTGGCTCCACGTTTTCATATGTATCTTCCTCATTTGCTAATGGTCTAAATTTACATTGTGAATTACTTGACATGCCTATTCGTGTTTCTACTCCGGTGGGTGAGTCTGTGATAGTCGAAAAAGTGTATAGGTCTTGTTTGGTGAATTTTGTGGGGAGCAACACTTATGTAGATTTGGTTATTTTAGAATGGGTGACTTTGATGTAATTCTGGGTATGACTTGGCTTTCTCCGAATTTTGCGATTTTGGATTGTAATGCTAAAACGGTGACGCTAGCCAAGCCTGGGGCAGATCCGTTAGTGTGGGAGGGTGACTACACTTCCAATCCGGTGCGTATAATCTCCTTTATTCGTGCTCAGAAGATGGTTAGTAAGGGTTGTCTAGCTTTCTTGGCACATCTAAGGATGACACTACTCAAGTACCATCGATTGAGTCAGTTTCGGTAGTCTGTGAGTTTTTGGATGTGTTCCCTGCAGATCTTCCCGGTATGCCACCAGATAGGGATATAGACTTCTGCATTGATTTGGAACCCGGTACTCGCCCCATTTCTATACCCCCGTATAGAATGGCTCCCGCTGAATTAAGAGAGCTAAGGCACAACTTCAAGAGTTGTTGAGCAAAGGCTTCATTAGACCGAGTGCTCTCCTTGGGGTGCTCCGGTGCTATTTGTGAAGAAGAAGGATGGGAGTTTCCGAATGTGCATAGATTACCGACAGTTGAACAAAGTAACTATTAAGAACAAGTACCCCATTCCTCGCATTGATGACTTGTTCGATCAGTTACAAGGTGCTTGTGTCTTCTCAAAAATTGACTTGAGGTCCGGTTATCACCAATTGAAAATACGAGCAACGGACGTGCCAAAGACTGCTTTTCGAACTAGGTATGGGCATTATGAATTTGTGGTAATGTCTTTTGGTCTTACGAATGCCCCTGCTGCCTTCATGAGCTTGATGAACGGGATTTTCAAGCCATACTTGGACCTCTTTGTGATTGTGTTTATTGATGATATACTGATATACTCCAAGAGTAAGAAGGAACATGAAGAGCATTTGAGAATGGTGTTAGAGTTGTTGAGAAAGAAGAAAGCTCTATGCGAAATTCTCCAATGTGAGTTTTTGGTTAGATTCAGTGTCCTTCTTGGGGCACGTGGTTTCTAAGGATGGGGTGATGGTGGATCCATCCAAGATTGAGACAGTGAAGAATTGGGTAAGACCTACAAACGTGTCAGAAATAAGGAGTTTTGTGGGTTTAGCTAGCTACTACCGCCGATTCGTCAAGGGATTCTCTTCTATTGCTTCCCAACTGACGAACTTGACTAAGCAGAATGTTCCATTTGTATGGTCAGATGAATGTGAGGAAAGCTTTCAGAAGCTTAAGACTTTGTTGACTACCGCACCTATCCTTACCTTGCCAATAGAGGGTAAAAACTTCATGTTTATTGTGACGCATCCTATTCTGGGTTGGGTGCAGTACTAATGCAAGAGAAGAATGTAATGCTTATGCTTCGAGGCAATTAAAGGTGCATGAACGTAACTATCCAACCCATGATTTGGAAGTGGCGCGCGGTAGTATTTGCACTAAAGCAATGGAGACACTACTTGTATGGGGTTAAGTGTGAAGTCTACACGGACCATCGTAGCCTACAGTATGTATTCACTCAGAAAGACTTGAACTTGAGACAGAGGAGATGGATGGAACTACTGAAGGACTACGACATCACTATCTTGTATCATCCGGGAAAAGCAAATGTTGTGGCAGATGCTTTGAGTAGGAAGGCCGGAAGCATGGGAAGTCTAGCTCATTTGCAAGCTTCTAGACGCCCATTGGCTAGAGAAGTGCAGATTTTGGCTAATGACCTTATGAGGTTAGAATAAACGAGAAGGGAGGATTGTTAGCTTGTGTAGAGGCAAAATCCTCTTTTCTTGATCAGATTAAGGGGAAACAGTTTGATGATGAGAAACTAAGGCGAATCCGAGACAAAGTGTTGCAGGAGAGGCTAAGAGGCAATAATGATGAAGAAGGTGTGTTTGAGAATTAAGGGAAGGGTATGTGTACCCCGCATCGATGATTTGATCCCACTATTCTTACCGAGGCTCATAGTTCCGGATATTCCATACATCCTGGTGCAACCAAGATGTATCGCGACCTAAAGCAACACTTCTGGTGGAGTAGAATGAAGCGGGATATTGTTGATTTGTTGCCAAATGTCCAAATTGTCAACAAGTAAAATATGAACACCAGAGGCCCGGAGGAACACTTCAGAGAATGCCCATTCCTGAATGGAAATGGGAGAGAATCGCGATGGACTTCGTGGTTGGTCTTCCAAGACCTTGGGTAAGTATGACTCTATTTGGGTGATTGTTGATAGGTTAACTAAGTCTGCTCACTTCATTCCTGTCAAGGTGACTTACAATGCAGAGAAATTAGCAAAAATCTACATCTCAGAAATCGTTCGATTGCATGGGGTTCCACTCTCAATCATATCTGATAGAGGTACGCAGTTTACTTCTAAGTTTTGGAGAACCTTACATGCTGAATTAGGTACTAGATTGGACCTTAGTACTGCATTTCATCCTCAGACCGATTCAAGTGTGGGAGGATATGCTTCGCGCGTGTGTGATAGAGTTTGGTGGCCATTGGGATAGCTTCTTACCCTTGGCAGAGTTTTCATACAATAATAGCTATCACTCCAGTATTGATGTGGCTCCATTTGAAGCATTGTATGGGAGGAGGTGTAGATCTCCCATTGGTTGGTTTGACGCCTTTGAAGTTAGACCTTGGGGGACTGATCTGTTAAGAGATTCTATGGAGAAGGTGAAAGCTATTCAAGAAAAGCTTTTACGGGGCAAAGTAGACAAAAGGAGTATGCAGACCGAAAGGTTAGAGACTTGGAGTTCATGGAAGGTGAACAAGTCTTGTTGAAGGTTTCGCCCATGAAAGGGGTGATGCGGTTTGGAAAAAAAGGTAAGTTAAGTCCAAGGTACATTGGACCATTTGAGGTACTAAAGCGAATAGGGGAGGTGGCTTATGAATTAGCCTTACCCCCAGGGCTGTCCGGAGTGCATCGGTGTTTCATGTATCTATGTTGAAGAGATACCACGGAGATGGAAACTACATTATCCGTGGGATTCAGTTTTGTGGATGAGAACTTGACTTATGAAGAGGAACCGGTTGCTATATTAGATAGAGAAGTTCGCAAGTTGAGGTCGAGAGAGATTGCATCCATCAAAGTGCAATGGAAGAATCGACCGGTTGAAGAGGCTACTTGGGAGAAGGAGGCAGATATGCAAGAAAAATACCCACATCTGTTTACAGATTCAGGTACTCCTTTTCGCCATTGTTTCCTTCTTTTGATCGTTCGGGGACGAACGATGGGTAAATTGGTATCTATTGTAACGACCTGTTTAGTCGTTTTGAGCAACAGAGTGCATTTCTGGAAAAACTGGCAGAGAGACGTGTGTTCCCGACGGACCGTCGTGGTCACGACGGCCCGTCGAGGGAGTGTCGTCCCATGGCACTTAGAATTTTGAAATTGGGTACTGAAAATCGACTCTCTGTAAATTGTGACGGACCTGCAGGACGTGCCGTCACATCCACGACGAACCGTCGTGAGTCCCGTTGCAAAACACTTCAACTTTTGAGAATTTGGTGGCAAGAAAACGAGTTTCTGACCGTCATGACGGAGGAACAGGACGGACCGTCACGGCTGTGACGGGCCGTCACAGGCCACTTGAGCTCGAGGGAGCTGCGACGACCACTGTGACGGACCGTCGCAGGCACGACGGCCGTCACAGGTTGCGCAGTCCCAGGCAAATAGGATTCCTCTACACGTTTTAAGGGTCGTTTTTGACTATTCTTTCCTTAATTACAAAGATTGAGGGTTAACATTATAAGTCTAATTACTTAGGGGTTAAAAGAGGTAACCTAAGTTAATTAGTGGGTTTTATTGTCCTCTTTTAGTCTTAATTATATGATAATTAGGGTAAAGGAAAGAGGGTTTGAATAGAACAAACAGAAAGAACCAAGAGAAAGAGAGGAGTCGAACGAGAAAGAGAGAAAACAAAGAGGATAGCAAAGCTTTGGGGAAAATTCTTGCTTGATCAATTCTTCGGTGGAGGTAGGTTATGGTTTATATTACGATATTCGTAGTGAACTCTTAGTAGTGAATAATATGTGTTGATGATATTGTAAACCTGTCTATATGCTTAATTGTATGCTTGTATGAATATGATCATGTGATTTTGATAAAACAAGCATGATGAAAACCATTGAATCCCAAATCTTGAAAGAAACTTCAATCTATGATATTAATGATGATGCCTTGGTATAAAAGAAGGCTTGATGAATTAAAGTGATTGGGATTGATGATGCCTTGGTTTAGAGAAGGCTTGACGAACGGATATAATGAGATTAGTGGATCGGAGTGTCACGTTCCGACACATAGTATTAGTGGATCGGAGTGTCACGTTCCGACACATAGTATTAGTGGGACGGGTGTCACGAACCGACACGTAGATGTAGGGGATCGGAGTGTCACGTACCGACACATGTAGGGGATCGGAGTGTCACGTACCGACACATATAGGGGATCGGAGTGTCACGTTCCGACACATATAGGGGATCGGAGTGTCACGTTCCGACACATATAGGGGATCGGAGTGTCACGTACCGACACATAGTAGTAGGGGATCGGAGTGTCACGTACCGACACAGAGGAAGAAAGAAAGATAATGAATCTCGAAAGATGTTAATATACTCAACATAATGAACTTAATCCCCAAATGAGTATGGTATTGAGGCTTGAGTCCTCATGATGAACTTGATGGTATTTATTGACAATTATGATACTTGTTGTTGCTACATGTTGAGTTTATAGTTGATTTATAGTATTACTTGATATGTATTATCTTCTATTTTGAGTTAACCGATGATATCTACTCGTACGTGTGGTTGTACTGACCCCTACTTTTATGTTTCCTCTTGTTATTTGTGTTATGCAGCAAACGTTCCGTCAACTTCGACTCAGCAGTAGATCAAGCCCGTCTTCACTCCATCGGAAATTCAGGGTGAGCTAATGCGTCTAGCTTGGACTGGGTCTCCTTCTTCAAGTCTTGATGCCTTGAACTTCCGGCATGGACTAGCTTTTTAGTTATTTTTGTTCTTAGACAGTTTTAGTTTAGTAATTTGACCATAGATGTTCTTGTGATGATGACTTCCAGATTTTGGGGATAATAATAATAGTTTGAGTTGTTTTTATTAATGAGTATAAGTCTTCCGCATTTCTTTTGTTGATATTGTATTAAAATGTTAAGGTTTAGATTGGTTGGTTCGCTCACATAGGAGGGAGAATGTGGGTGCCAGTCGCGTCCCCGATTTGGGTCGTGACAGTGTTATATCACTATCATATGGAATTACTTAATCATGGGATGACCAACTAGTGGTATAATACTATATGTATTTAATAATTGATAAATTTGATAAAAAGGATCTCATTAGACTATAATTTAGTAATTAGACATGTTATAACACTATATATTAATGTTACATGTTGTATTAGATCACACTTTAATTGAATTAATATCAAATCCCACATGTAAAATTATCCGTATCTTGCAACATATGACTTATATGTGGTAATTGCAACACCAAATTGATTATATGTTCCAATAGAATATACATACGTTGTCATAGAGGCCAATTTGATTACTGTATTAAATGATAAATTATGTATTTCAATCATTAAAAATATTAAATTGGATCATATTTTATTACATTACATCATAATTTAGCAATAAAAATGTTACAACACTATGTATAATAATTCTCTATTGTGTTATATCACAATCATATAAAATAACTTAGTCATTTAATGACGAACTAGTAATATAATACTCTATGTACTGAATAATTGATAAATTTAATGAAGTTTGTTATATTAGACTATAATTTTGTAATTAGACATGTTATAACACTATAATTAGAGTTACATGTTGCATTAAGTCACAATTTAATTTAATTAATATAAAAAATCACATGTAAGATTATCAGTATGTTGCAACACATGACCTCTCTGTTGTAATTTCAACACGGAATTGACCATCTGTTCCAATATATACATATGTTGCCATATATTTTAATTTGATGGATGTATTAAATGATAAATTAAGTAATTTACTAATTAAAAATATTAAATTGGACCATATTTTCTAACGTTATAGCATAGCAATAAAAAATGTTATAACATTATATTTAACGATTCTCTATTATGTTACAGATTTGGAACTATAACTAAATAAAAAATCTATATTAAGTACAATTACAAGTAATTACTTAAGTATATTAAATAATTAATTCTTAAGTACATAATTGTCACCTAGACTAAATTAAAGTTAACTTATGTCACTATCATTTAATTTAGAAACCTTAATGTCACTCTTAAATCAAAATTCTTGATTACTACTCTAATTTATTTATTTCCTTTTTCAAACTTCTTAGAAATGTTTTATTTTAAGCCAAGAGACTATTGGAAACAACCTATCTATATCTCGACAAGGTAGGAATAAGACAGGCATACAGTCTACACTCTCCAAAACCGACTATGAGATTACACTAGGTATGTTGTTAATATGACCCTCTTCAAACCTCATGTGTGGGATTACACTAGGTGTGTGTTAATGAGGAACTAGTGATATATAGTGTGTTAAACTAGCTGGAAATAAAAAAAAATTGTACATTAATCTATTTTATAAACTAGTAATATCTTCCACGTTTCGTGCAGGAATTTACTATTATGTAATACTTAAAACCTATAAGTCATAAAAACTAAAATACTATATTATCTTACATCTAAGAAAACGCAGTAACAAACATTAATAATGTATAGGAAAATGAAAATTATTACATCTTATCATTTATCCGTAATAACATAACCAAAAATTAATGACTTCAAAAATACATACCTGGATCTGTAACATAAGCAACTGTGTAAGTGAGTCAATAGGCAGGAGCAAAGCGTACAAATATTCAAATGTGAAGAAGAAAAGAGGTTCAGAAATTTGTTTTTGGTTTTAAAATGAGAGAAATCTCTCTATTTGTAGAATACACTGGGTAGTGTAAATAGATATTTATTGTGTCTTATCTGAAAGGTTACAACTATTTGGAAATGTTGAAAATCCGTCAGAAAGTTCACAACTTTTCATACAAGTCGCAACTCTTCATTAAAATCGCAACTTTTCATAAAAGTCACAAGTTTTCATAAAAATCGCAAGTCTTCATAAAAACCGCAATTCTTTATTAAAATTGCAACTTTTCATAAATTTCACAACTTTTCATGCAAGGAGAAGTCTAGTTTTGTAAATAAATAAATCAAAAGGGAATTCTTGTTTGTGGTGGCGTCAGCCACCTAGGCGCGCCAAAGGTTCTCTTTTATATAAATATATGATAAATGATAACTTGTAAAATTATTCGTGCTTTGTGCAGGAATTTAATATCACATAAGCGTAAATTAATAATTTTAAAACTACATACTAGGATATAGGATCTGTTACATAAGCAATGGTGCCAGTGAGCCACTCAACACTAGCAAAGTACACACATTTTATTGTGAAGAAGGAGGAGAGGGAGGAGGAGGGGAAGGAGAAGAGAAGGTTAAGAATTTTCATTTTTGTAAAATGAGAGGAAATCCCTCTATTTTTAGATAATAAAGGATAGTGTGAATACAAGTCATTAAAACTAAAATACTATATTATCTTACATATAAGATTATGTAGTAATAAGCATTTATAAAGTAAAAAAAAATATTAAAATTACTACATCTTATCATTTATCCTTAATAACATAAACAAAAATTAATGATTGTAAAAATACATATTAGGGTATGTAACATAAGCAATGGTGTAAGTGAGTCAATCAACATGAGCAAAGTGCAAAAATATTTAATTGTGAAGAAGAAGAAAAAGAAGAGGTTCAGAATTTCTGTTGTTTTAAAATAAACGAAAATCGCTCTATTTATTAGAAAACAAAGGATAGTGCGAACAAATATTTATTGTGTCTTATTGGAAAATGTTACAACTATTTAAGAAAATTGCAAACACTTCAAGAAGGTCACAACCTTTCATAAAAGTCGCAACTTTTCATTCAAGTCACAGTTTTTCATAAGACACAACTTTTCATAAAAGTTACAACTCTTCATAAAACTGCAACTCTTTAATAAAGTTGCAACTCTTCATTAAAGGAAAGACTAGTTTTGTAAATAAATAAATCAAATGTGAATTCTATTATGTGGTGGCGCCAATCACGTAGACGGATCGAAGGTTCTCTTTTATATAAATATATGATATATGATAACTTGTAAAAGTTCGCGAAAATTTAGTATCGATGAAGCATAAATTAATGATTGTAAAACTATATACCATGATCTGTACCATAAGCAATGGTGTCAGTGAGTCACTCAACACAAGCAAAGTAAACACATGTTAAATGGAGGAGGAGGATAATTTTCATTTTTTTAAGAGAGAGGAAATCCCTATATTTTATAGACACAAAGGGTAATGTAAACAAATTTTTATTTTACTAAGTTTAAAATTGTTTGGAAAAGTTGTAACACTTCGGAAAGATCACAACCATTCATAAAAGTCACAATTTTTCATAAGTCACAACTTTTCATTAAAGTCGCAATTTTCATGAAAATATCATAATTTTTCATCAAAAAAGTCACAACTTTTCATAAAAGTTGCAACATTTCATAAAAAACATATTT